>BCLH01000387.1:156119-187229 GCA_001602315.1 Zoysia pacifica
AGGCGGTTGCCAGAAATTTTGGCTTGCGATGGAAGAAAGGGGAAAGGAAAGTGAGATGGAGATTAGGGTTGAGGTTAGAGGGTATTTAAAGGAGAGTGAAAAATAGAGGGTTAGAAATAAATCTGGATATTTAATTGAAAAACGTGAAACAATTAGGAAGGCTGCAGAAATTAATTTGGAGAAATATTTAGAGACCCGAAAATTAATTTGTGGAAATTTCCGAGAAACAATTTTAGTCAACGTAAAAATTACGCGGACTAAATTATTTCGGCACCGAATTAATTTTCACGAACGGATTTCGGATTTAGACGAAACGAATTTCGGAACGAATGAATTTTGATGGGAATGAAATATTGAGACAGACAATTAAATTGGAACGAAAATTTGGAGAATTGCCATTTTAATAATTCGAGGATTCTGGGATGTTACATACTGCATCCGCTTTATTTATTTGACACCTAAGACAAGGTTTTTGTAATTGTTTCCATCTAAATTTCTGTCCTAAACTTCATGCAAATAAATAATAGAGGGAATAATAAACTACATTTAAAAAATTAAATATATTACGTGTTGTCACTTGTCAGCAAAGGAACAAAAACCCACTTTGTTTCATAGCTATAACACATGTTCATCAACGAATAGTCAGATGAGGCACTTGGTTTTTGTGAAGTAGGCTTCGTAAGGTTAGTACAGAGACTTATCAACAAGTGGTAGTGATACTTGAGTTAAAATGCATTAGACAATCAAATTACAAGACAAATCTGGTTATAACTATCCTCTATCAAGAAACAGCTCAATAGCAAGGGTCAATATTCACTTTGACTACACAAAACGGAAAGTATGAAATGGAAGCAAAACAACATAATCTAATGCCACGGACCACCAATGGATAGGTCCGTGTAAAATGGATTGTTTGCACTTACTAGAATGTGGCTGAAGGGACATGCATCAGATAAGAATACACCAGCATAAAAGCCACAAAAATCTTTACAAAAGATCACATAATCCAGAAAAAAATCATCTATACCTTTTAGAGTAAACTACATTGTTAAACTTTACTCCTACAGTCCTGTACTCTCCCACGTAGCGGCATGGACAACACATCTTAACAAGCATCACTGAAAGTTGACCTAATGAACGATATTAGTTATTATACCCATTTTGAAAAGGTGGTTTGTAAGGCCAACATTATGTTTAAGAATTGGAAATTGGGAATTGCACCACATATGGGAAGAAGATATCATCATAGCCTGTAATGCAACATGAGTGATGACTACTGTTCCACAGAGATCATCAGAGCTAAATTACTGGAAACACTGGTTCAATTCACCAAGAGGCAAAAGGTAACAAGATAACCGTTCAAATTGGAAAGGAATGGTGAACTTTACATATATCAAAGAAGAGAATGTCCCTATAATGACATCATTATGCATATAGGTCAGTTCTAAAAGCCAGAATCTTGATGACAAAAATAAGCAATTCGAACTAACGAGCAGGATCTTTCACTCAAACTACAGAGTTCCACACAAAGAGGTGTCAGGGATGCCAAGAGAAATCTTTGGTTCTTGGCCAGCAGGTCCACTAGCAGGATACAAAGACGAGAGCAAAAGTAACCGAGAAACAGAACTACGGTTCTTGGACTCAACCATGGGGGCATCATCAAACATCAATCCATGGGAAAAGTAACAACTTAGCGCCGATAAATATGAAGAATCATAGAATGCAACTAATTTTCCACACGAAGGAACAAAAGAGGGACAGGATCTTGGGTGGCGTTCGTACCTCGCGGGGCTGCGGCTGCGAGAAGGAAAAATTGACCTTGGCCTGGATGGCGAAGCGGACGTCGTCGGCGTCGATCTGGGGTTTGCCGGCGTGGTCGGCGTAGACTTGGGCGCCCCCGAGCACGTCGCCGACGTAGCCGTAGGCCAGGTCCAGGAATTGGTGCACCACGCGCGGCTCGTACTCGTCCTCGCCGAGCCCCATGGAGCGCAGGAGCTCTCGCACTACCCGCGCGTCCCGGGGATCGTCCGCAGCGGACGCCCCTGAAGCAGCGACCCCGGTGGGAGCCGAGGGTGCTGAGGGCCGCGCTCCGCCGGCGTCCATGGCTGGTGCGGAAAATGTCTCGTGGGGGACGGTCGGATCGACTGCCGAGCGTTAGACGGCAGCGCACAGCTGCCATGGTGATGGGTGATTAACTGGTTAAACCGGTTTTCATTTCAAAAATTCAAAAAAATGAATAAAAAAAACAGTATAACTGGTCAATAAACGGTAAAACTAAAAGGTAAACTGAATCTAAAGATTTCAAAATTTGAAAATTCAATACCGGTGAAACTAGTAAAACCACTTCGTAAACTAGAAAAATCAATTGATTTATTGATCGATTTTTATTTAAATTTGATTTTTATATTTATAATATATTTTTATCAATTTTCGTGGTTTGCAACTCGTGGGGGTTCAGGCCTTCAGGGTCCGTTCCGGGGAAAAGAGCATTGTTTATGACTGTAGAAGATGTCTTTATTAATGTCCCATTTTGCTAAATTAATTACTCAGATTCCTACACTAATTTATCATTTTTTCATAGGAATTTAACACTTTGTTGAAATGTTTGCTAGATCATCGAACACAACTCCAAGAGCACACAACTTATTTTCAGTTTATTCATATAAATAAATAGATGTGCCAAACGGTAATAAAATTTCATGATTTATTAATTTAGCAGCTTCTTATAATGAAGTAAAAAATAATTTATTTTTAATAACTTTTCACAGATGTTAAAATAAACTATTTTTAAATAACTTCCAACTATGCCAAATAGCATAAACTCCATTCTTCATGTCATCATTGTTGAACACTCGCGGCTCCTGACAGGTGTTGAGGTGTGGTCTCATTTGCTGACTGCCGCTTTCTCTACCTTTTGATGTGCTTATGGAGGACGAGCATAGATGCAAATGAAGATTATGGACGAGATGCACACGGGTAATAGTTTGAGGAGGATTATAAAATTTACTAGTCTACATAAAAGGAGAGTCAGGGCGAAGCTATTATGTGCAGGAGTGAGGGGTCAGCCGACCCGGCGATCTTTAACAAATCTCACGTAAAAGCTGATCCCATTAAGGCCCTGTTCGGTTACATAAAAATTTGAGATGGATTTGAGTAGATTAAGCAGGATTTAGGGTCTTTTTGTTTCAACTTCTCAGCAAAAACTACGAAGCTAAAATAAACAAAATTTTTAAAAACTCGCTTTTGAAATGTTGAAAAGCTAGCTTTTGCACAAATGAATTAAAAGCTAAAAAACTTATTAAAAGTTGTTTTTTCAGCTTTTGATGTGCATAAAAGCTAAATATAAATTACATAAACTAATATTTAAATTTCACTAGCCATCTTTTTTAAAAGCTCAAAATCTCCAACTCAAACAAATAGGGCATTAATTATAGGTGACTTGTTTAGGAATGAATCCACCTAATTCCTCTCCATTCTCCTTGTGGTCAGGATTAACCGAACAGGTCAGAAAGAGGCATTAGTGTTTGATTACATCGGTGCATCGTTGTTCTAACTTCGCTTTGAGACGTTGTAACTCGTAATGAGAGGAAAAGAGAAAAAGCATACATGTCCTATGATTTTTTTTCCAATATAGAATAAGGAGAAACTGACGTAGACACACTGAGCTCTCATCCCTATGAATCAGCATAGGTGTCTTGCCATCGGCGAGTCAATTGTCTAGTATCTCTGAAAGAATGTACTTTAACAAGTATCGCATGCTGAGCCATTGACTGGACTTATGTTGTCTTATTTCAACACAAGAAACTTAACCACAAGCTACACTCAATTTGCTGTGACTCAAATCAATCTATTTGTTTTGTGGGTAAATTCCTTAAAAACCATTCAAAAAGCTATAAGTACTTATCAGGCACTCAAAAATTTTAATTTTCATATCAACCAAATGTTAATTTTCTTTACTTATTCACCACTCTTATATATTTAGAGACATGAAAAAGATTCTTTTACCCCCTCTACCATTTATTTTTTATAAGTTTCCTCGTTATCCATTTTAATGGATGTGCTAGGAATTCACATTTTGGCCCACGAGGTCAGAAGGAAATAAACTAATTCAAATTAAATTTTAAAATTTGAATTTGAATTGAAAGTATGTTTTCTTCTAAAATTTTTAATGAGAAAATTTAGCAAAAAACGATAAAGGGACATAAAAGTTTTTTTCAAGTACCCAAACTTATATGAGTGGTGAATACGGAAAGAAAAATAACATTGGTGGTTGATAACGAAATTAAAAAATTTTGAGTGACTAATAAGAAACTTGTAGTTTTTTAATTACTAATAATAAATTTGCCTTTGTTTTGTCGGTGAACTAATGGGTAAACTTTTAGTGGGCCAAAAAAAATATTGATATACAAATTTGGCCTAGGACAGAATGTAGTGGGCCAAAAAATATTGATATACACATCCACCACCTACATTTGAGTAATCTTAACGTCATATCTGAGGTTCATCTGTTTGAAGAATAAAAGGTACTTTCCCTTGGAGCTACTAGCAGATACATCGTGTCTATTACAAACTGCACTGAGCAATCCATCCCACGCTCGTCAGGTGTCCCATATCATGACTACTGCGATGACAGCAACACCGAGCACGACGGCGAGCCACCTGCCCACCGGCGTGTCGGCAGCGACGGGCCTTCGGGGCTTGTACCCCTTAGAGAGGAGGTGGTTGATGGAGACGTAGATGAAGATTCCCGTGGCGAGGCCCATGGACACGGCAAATATCCAGTCGGCCACCCGGCCCTGCGTGGTGGCGTCGATGACAATGCCGATGCCGACGCCGATGGGGCTGGAGATGGCGAAGGCGAAGGCGTAGGCGAAGCACGAGAGCAGCGGGCGGTTCGGGAGCATCCGGAGCAGCGCGATGCCCATGGCGATCGCCGCGAAGATCTTGTGCAGGCTGATGGTCCAGAGCGCCTTCCATGCGTCGGCCTTGGTCTCTGCACGCAAGTGAAGTTCAGAGTTTCTGGATGGGCATCTAAAACCCAAGACTTGTAAGTCTTTCGACTGGAACAAGTAAAAGTATGCATGACAATGACTGAACTGATGAAACGTCGCGCGAAGATAAGGTAGCTTCAAAGAAGACTGGTTCGGAACAACGATCGTCGGACTATTCAATTCTGGCTGTACTGAATCTCCAGGCTGCTATCATTTGGACGAAATTGATGCAACTTGGGCCTTGATCTTCGTCACAACCACTAAGCTTGGAATCTTAACCCGTGATACGACAGCGACCCCTCCCAAAAAAAAATCAACGAATAAAGCGAAGACGTTTGTACGCATCCCCTGCAAGCTGAAAGCGTGCAACGCAATGCAGGAAAGGAGGCAGAAGCATCCGCATGCATCACTGTCTAGCTCGGCCTTACCGGCGACTCCGATGGCGATGCCTTCGAAGACGGAGTGGAAGCAGAGCGCGGCGATGAGCAGGATGCTGTCGCCGAGGGTGCTCGCGTTGCGTAGCATGGACGCGACGGAGCGGTCGGACGACGACCCGTTCGCCTACCACCAGATCAAGTTAATGATAAGACCGCTCACTGGAGCATGGTCGATCTGACTTGGTCGGATAACGGATTCAGAAACTTACAGCTGGTTGGTGCTCCGAGCTGGTTGTGCCATTTGTGTTGCTCACTTTGCCTTCCTCCAGCCCATCTGAACATTATTAAAACATAAATTATTATGAGTTGTAGTATCCGGAATTTCCTAACTATGGAATGAGTACAGATTACGCAGGAACCAAAAAAAAAAATCCAGTAAGGAGCAACTGTGACGATCAATTGACAGTAGAGAGGGCCAGAGAGCCTTCCCCTGTTCTAATACTTGATCTTATACTCATTTTATCTTAGTGTTTTGTTCTCCATCTAGTTAAACTGATAGACAATAAATCTCTCAGCATGTTGATAAAAAAAACCCCCAAGAACATGGGTGCTGCATAGCACTACAGAAACCTGAACTCAATTTCTTTCAGCGAAGACTGTCTAGTGCATTACCTCTCTATCTCCCAAAATAAAGCTCAGCAAAAGACCAAATATTTCCAGCACTATTCAATGGCCATTCCGTTATTATGGATTGAGAGGTGGTAAACTGGTATTGTAACTATACTATAACTGAGAAAATTTGTAAATCTACCCCCAGCAACCGAAGAGCCCCACCAGGCCACCAATCTGAACAACCTGTACTAGCCAGACACGGCAAGAGCCAAAAGCGAGTGCAGACTGCAGTTAACCCAACCCCCACCCGCCACCGCTGTCAAAACAGACCCGGCCAGCCTTTCTGTACTGTACGTACTACGAGACGGAGGAGGGACACGTGACGCTGTCCCGCTTGCTAACGCTCACCTGCACCAACGCCGGCAGCTTCGCCTCGCCCGCGGGAGACGACGTGCGCGACGACGCAGTCGGCGAGCACGGTGACGACGTACCCGGCGCACGCGAGCATGAACGCGTAGGGGTACCCGCTGTCGGGCATCAGGTCCTCGAACGTCTCGTTGGCGTCGCTGAGGAAGTGCATGAGCGCGGTGCCGAGGAAGACCCCGCCGGCGAACTGCGTGCCCAGCGCGAGGAACGCCTCGTTCCAGCGCATGAAGTACGGGGACACGCCGCCTGCCAGCGTGCCCGCGAACACCGCCGCCAGGCACCACAGCTTCGTCGCCACCAGCCCGCGCGCGCGCAGGTCCGGCTTCTCTCCGTTGGAGTCCGCGTCGGAGTCGGAGTCGGACCCGCCGCCGTGCGCCCACGCTGCGGTCGAGGCGAGGCCGAGCCAGAGGAGGAGGGCGACGGCGCGGCGCGGCGCCATGGTAGGCAGAGGGACGGAGGAGGCCAGGAGAGCTGGAGAGGGAACGGTGGAAAGGCGGGTGAGGCGGGGGAGGGTTTAATTGGGAGGTTCGGAGCCGGCTGACGCGTGGGGCCGAGGTTGACGATGGTTGGCTGGTCGACGTGTTTTGGCGCGTACTTTGTACTACCGCGGTTTGCGGGTGAGGAAGCAGGCGTAGTACAGACAACGACGCCATTTGGAAAGTCCGTTGCGTGCCCCTGTTTCCACTAGTACAAACAAGTCTGGCCTTATGAACCGAATGGAGCATCAGCCGTCGGAAGATGACGACGACCCGTGGGGCCCGTGGCCGGCGACCAACAAACGCCCGTAGGTGTGAACGATGCGGCTCCTTGGCGCTACGGCTACGTTACCCTGGAGCATGACATCTTTCTTTACACGTTGTTGCTAGAGTAGCTCAAAATGTGCTCTTCATTAGTTTAGCAGTCTTATTTTCCTCCTGAATTTTCAAAAAAAAAAAGTTCATACTGTGAACTAGGTTCAAATTAATATGGTTGCCTTTGGGTGGGTTTTAGATATAAAAATCAAAGTGAGCTAGGTCAAATGGGTTGGGACCATTTCGACCTGTCGTAGCAAAGCTCGACAAGATGGATAGCTGGACCGGATGGTGGCCCAAAGCAGGACATGAGTCGTGCCTGGGCCTAAAAACAAGCCTATTGAGCCGGCTTAAGCACGACTCAGTTTGGGGCAGCCCAACTAGGTACGACGCTCGACCTTTGTAGTCTATCAGGCGCACCACAACATGGCACAACTTGTAGGATTTGTATTTGATATTTAACATTAAATATACGTAATTTAACATATTTATATTTAAAATTTAAATATTATGTAATTAATTTTCTAAAATTTCTCGAAAAAAATATAAAGTTTAATTTTCTTTCGAGACAAGCACGACCGAACGAGCTTATGGAACGGCACGACACATGTAGAAACAACCGGACCATGCTTCAGCCTAGGGAGCTAGTCCTTTGGTCAACACCACGGCCCAATCAAGTATCCAAGCCGTGTCGAGCCACCTCAGAGCTAGTCCGAGCCCGGCCGGGCCAGCCCAATCTGGCCCATCGGCCTACTATTGGTTCTTTTGTGTTTTTTTGGCACAATTTACCGTGGTTTGATTATGAGAAACATACATCTACTTAAGGGATTGCTGCATTTCATTAGACCCGCCAAAAGTGTATCACAGGCCAATTTGATAGATTTTCATTGTCCTTGTGTCTATGTTTTCTTCCATAATTTAACATTGTTACTCCCTTCCAGCAACCTGCTAAGGATACAGAGAACATTTATCTCGGACCACATGGTGCACCACCATCTCGAGCAAAGAAGCCAGAGGACACTTCAGGTACAACTGGTACTGTGATAAGAGCAAAGTGAGGAAAGCTGATCAAAAGGCGTTTGGAATTCCGGAACAGCAAAGGAGGCAACACTGGAGACTTCCATCGCTATAATTTGACCAACAAAAGATGCACTTAAGCTTCTCCCGGTTGCAGTCCATTTCCAGTGATACTTATCTCCTGTCAAAGGATTGACTATGTGAAAAGTTCGGTGGTGTTACTAAGGTGATTGAGCCTTTTTTGGTATACTTTATTTTCAGCTTATTCATAAAAATATGCAAAAGCTATATCAAACAGCAAATCTATTTTACAGCTTATTAGTTCAGCTGCTTCTTAGAATAAATTAAATAGCAACTTATTTTTTAATTATTTTTTACCAGCTGTAAAAATAAAATGCTTTTTAATAAGTTCTAGCTGTGCCAAACAGGACCTGAATCTTTTTTTATCATCATCCACTCCAAGATTTCTGACGTGCAGATATTATTTCCATTTTGGTATTCTTGAATGTACAATGTATTTTTTCCTATGAATGGAAAACTTGTACGAGAAAAAAGATCACCATTTCCATGGGTTCCTTTCAAGTCTGCATCCGGTAGTAAAATGAGGTGGGCTACAGGGAGGCCTAAAAACATTTTTTTACCAGAGAAAAACTCGGCTTATATAAAAAGCCAGAACAAGGTTCACAAGACTCGGGTTATTAGTTTAACTAGAACTCACACTACTAGCTCAGAGCCGAACTAACAGAACCAGGCAACCAAGGCCATACACACAGGAACGAATCCAACAGAAAACAAAAAGACCACCCTGAAACCAGCTTCAACAGGCAAGACTCCTCCTCCCAGTAGCTCACAGCACCATCACGTCAGAAGCAAACGTCACCCTGGGCTTATCCTGTATGGTCTTCAACGTCATCTGGCAAAGCTCCCGCAAGCGTTCCTTTGACGCCCCTTTCAGCAATACTTCCCAACTCTGTAAAGATGACATGCCAGCAAACAGAGCATCAGTTGGAGATGGAAATTTCTTTTCAATAGCTATCTTGTTCTTGATCTTCTAAAGAGGCCAAGTGATCCCTGCAAGAAAAACAAAACCACTGTATTTGGGAAAACGACCATGAAGAATAGAGAAGTTCTCCCAGAAGTCCTCCATTGATTTGGGGACATCATTCCACCCCAAACAATCACGAATTAAGCACCAAGTAAAAGAGGCCAGCGAACACAAGAAGAAAACATGGTCAACCTTTCCAACTGCCCACAAAGAACACACCGGTCACTCCCCTTCCAACTCTTACTCTTGAGGCACACCCCCACTTCTAGCTTCCTAAACATCATTTGCCAAAGAAAGACCTTAATTTTTAAGGGGACCTTTATTTTCCACAAGTAATTCAGCCTCCCATTGTTTACCCCAAGGAAAGAAAGATGTCTGTATAAAGATCGCGTGGTAAATTTACCACTTTTATCACGGACCCATCTGACCTCATCGTCCTGGTTATCTAATAACACAGTCCCAATAACCTGCAAGCACATTCTCCATTCCTCCTGCTCAACCTCCCCAAAATTTCGACGGAAAGAGATTTGCCACTCCCCTGCACTATAGCAGTCCACCACTTTTATATTCGGATAAGCATAAATCCTGAAAAGGTTGAAAAAAAGATTCTTAAAAGAGACTGACCCCCTCCAAACATCTTTCCAAAACCTCACCATTCTCCCATTATGAACCTCAAAAGAAGCTCCCAAGTTAAAGAGATGTTTAACTCTCTAGAGACCCTGCCAAAACTGAGAAGTCTCCGAGTCCTTGAGTCCTAGCAGTGTGAAAGTTGCCTCGGGGCATGTATTTTGCCCTCAGTAAACGCGCCCAAACCGACCTGTAGTCTGAGTGTAATTTCCAAATCCATTTAACCAATAAACACTCGTTCATCAACTTACTATTCATAATCCCCAAACCCCCTGGTCCTTGGGGGTGGTAACCCATTCCCATTTCACCATATGATATTTAAAGTTCTTGCTAGTCCTCTGCCAGAAAAAATTAGAGCGTATTGTGTCCATCTTAGAAAGAGTTCTCCCATGAAGATGGTAAAAATCCATCAAATAAATTGGCAGACTACTAACACAGGAATTAGTCAGTACCACCCTCCCATCAGAGGAATTAAGTTTCCGTTTCCAAGGATCTAATCGCTTTTCAATTTTCTCAAGAATACTCCCAAAATCAGCCACAAGCAAAGCATGATCCGAGAGAGGTATCGCCAAGTATGTAACCGGCAACATCCCTTTCTTGCAGTTAAGCATATTAGTCCACAAATCCTCTTCTTCTCGTGGCATCCCAAAAGAAAAGACCTCACACTTATGAAAGTTAATTTTTAACTCGGAGAGGAATTCAAAACAGTATAGAATAAGCTTCAAGTTTCTAATATTTTCAAACGACAGCTCCACCATAATAACCGTATCATCCGCATCTGCATATTGAATATGAGTGATCCCTTCTGGCACCAAATGGCTCACGAGACCGAAAATAAGATTTTTGTCCCTGGCTTTCTTGAGAAGAGATCCCAAAGCATCCGTCACCAGGTTAAACAAGAACGGTGACAATGGGTCCCCCTGTCTAAGCCCTTGGTAAGTATGGAAGAACTTCCCTCTCTCCCCATTAACATTCACGCAAACTCTCCCTCCACTAACCGATTGCATCACCCAAGAAATCCAAAGAGGGGGGAAACCTTTCCGAATCAACACCTCCTCTAAAAACCCCCACTTCACCTTATCATATGCCTTTTCAAAATCAATTTTGAAAATAATCCCAGGAAGCTTTCTTTTTTTCAATTCATGCACCACTTCATGTAACACAACCACCTCCTCCAAAATATTTCTCCCCTTGGTAAAGGTTGTTTGTTCCTCATTTAAAATGTTCGTAGCCTCCGAAGCAATCCGATTATTCAAAGTCTTTGTAAAAATCTTAAAATCTACGTTAATCAAACAAATTGGACGGTACTGCCAAATGGTTTCCGCCTCGTTAACCTTAGGAACTAAAGTAATCATCCCATAATTAAACCTAGAAAGATCCAACTTCCCTTCACACCATTCCACGAACATATCCATAATATCCTCCTTTAGAATATGCCAAAAGCTTTTGAAGAACTGAACCCCAAAATCATTCAGACCAGGAGCCGATTCTAATTTCGTCCCGAATGCCGCACCCCTCACTTCACAACCTTTACCAAGGGGAGAAATATTTTGGAGGAGGTGGTTGTGTTACATGAAGTGGTGCATGAATTGAAAAAAAGAAAGCTTCCTGGGATTATTTTCAAAATTGATTTTGAAAAGGCATATGATAAGGTGAAGTGGGGGTTTTTAGAGGAGGTGTTGATTCGGAAAGGTTTCCCTCCTCTTTGGATTTCTTGGGTGATGCAATCGGTTAGTGGAGGGAGAGTTTGCGTGAATGTTAATGGGGAGAGAGGGAAGTTCTTCCATACTTAACAAGGGCTTGGACAGGGGGACCCATTGTCCCCGTTCTTGTTTAACCTGGTGACGGATGTTTGTAGAATTTCGTAATATACTCCATTAGTTCACCCTGATCAGAGATGATCCCGTCTTCCGTAACCAATGCACTAATACCATTTTTCCTCCTGTGCCCATTGGCTGTTAACTGAAAAAAATGCGTGTTATTATCGCCTTGGAAAATCCATTTCACTCCCCCGCGCTGCTGCCAATAAAGTGTTTCCTTGGCCAGCAAAGCTTCTACCTTCCCCTCCACATTATAACGCTCCTGCCATTCGTCTGGAAACAACTCCCTTTGAGCTGCTAACTCATCCCACCTCTCAAGACATGTCATCAGCACTGTTTTCTCCCTATTCTTTTCCCCTTTCCTCTGACAGTCCCAAACACGCATGAACTGTCTGCATTTTTTAAAACAAGAGTGCCACCGAGAAACAGAATACAAGGACTCCTGCTGTTGAGATCTGTTTCTCCTCCAATTATTCTCAATCTTATCCTTGAAACTAGGTTCTAACAACCATTGTTTTTCAAAGAAAAAATATTTAGGGCATTAAGGCATCTTCTCCCCATTATCAAAGAATATCGAAACATGATCAGATCCCACCCATGTTTTGCTCCACGCAAAAGAGAGTGGGAACTGTAACTCCCACTGTGGTGAGACTAGGATGCGGTCTAAATTCACCATAATTGGGTTCACCTGCTTGTTAGTCCAAGAAAAGCGGCCGCCCCTATGTTTAATCTCCTTAAGATTCCCTTGTTCAATGAAGTCATTAAACAGTCTCACTCCTCTAGGATCAAAGTTATCCAAATTCTTATCGAAAGGACTTCGGATCAAATTAAAGTCGCCCCCAAAACTACAGGAAGAGACCACCCATCTATAACCTGAAGTAGTTCGTCTAAAAACATGGGAGACTGATCCCTATCTGTCGGGCTATACACTGTAATTTGAGCCCAACAAAAGACTGAGAAATCCCCCAACTGCACCTCTTCAAGCTCAAGCACCTCTGTTGTAACCCCAACCACAATACCTCCCGACAGGCCAACAGAAGGAAGAACCACCCAATTAAAAGGAACACCCCAATTAACTCAGATAACTCACGTTCAGTGAAACTCGATTTCTTTGTTTCTTGAAGACCCACAAAGTCTAACTGTTCCTCAAAAACACATTTTGCCACTTGCCTACGTCTATCAGGTCGCCCACACCCCCTCACATTCCAGAATTAGGACTTCATTATGTAACTTGTTTTTTTGGTCTCCCCTCTTATCAATTTTCTTCCGAGGATTGGGTGACAAAGCTTCCTCTCCACGAGGACCCGCCCCCATCCTAGATTCATTATCAAACGCCTCCATGGCTAGAATCTAATTATCGCTCTCATCCAAATTCACCGACCTATCATTCTGCTTTTGTAACATCTCCCTATATTCTGCTTCCTCAAGATCAGCCCTAACCCGTTCTTCAGCTAATATGGTAGAAATAATCTCCTCTTTATGTGGAACTACTAAATCTAACTTATCACAGCACTTAAAGTACTAACAGGAGTATTATTCAAAACATGGAAAGGGTTGATACCTGAATGCTCCAAGTTTTTGATTTTGGCCCTAGATGCCGCCTTTTCCAAGATGGGGACACCATCTTGAGGAATTCTTGGGCTTCTGCGAGTAGGTTCAGTTCCCAACTTCTTGAGTCTTTTGGTCTTCTTTTTGCTCCTCGCTGCTGACCAACCCTGTTTTGACAGTCCACCTGTCCCACCTTTAGCCTCCTTATCATCCCCAACAGTAAAATCCCACACATCTTCCTCCCTTGACATCGAATGCACAGCCACTTTCAAAGCACTCCCCAATGGTTCCTGCTCAGCGAAATAGGATGATAGGGGCGGCAGTGAAAGGTTCCGTCATTTGCATCTTTCCATGAAGTAAGGTCCATCCACTCCCTGCACCACAATCATTGAATCCGATGAAGCCCCTTCCTCTTGATTGACTCCCATAGCTCCACCTATCTCAACCAATCCCAGCTGTTCGCCCAACTCACCACCAGCCCTCAACACACTGCCCTCAGAGCCAGACATGAACTGTTCCTCCGATGTCTGAGATCGCCACCCACCCAAAGCTGTAGTGTCCACCGGGATAGAGTTAAACACACTTAAGTTCTCATTCAGGTTAGTAAGGAGCTTAGTTTTGGGATCAAAGAAAGCAAGAGGTGGGATCTCCACACCAACCAACTCCTCCTGCTACACCGCAGTTCCCTTTTGCACTCCTTTACCACCCCTGAAATTTAACTGAAATTTTTCAAGACTATCAGTGTTCCCTTCCTCATCATTTCCTCTAGAGGTAGATTCGTCATCACTCTTGCCAGAGTTATCTCTCTCTCCTATGACGACCTCGATTGAACTTGCCTCCTCCAGAAGGTCCATCTCCTTTACCCATCTTCCTTTTGCAGTCCTCATCCATGAAGCGAATATCATATCCCACTCCATTGATAAAGATTTTTACGATACCTCTAAGCAAAGCCGGGTCACGGCACCTTATTTGCACCCGAACAGGATCAAAACCCATCAGAGATAGCTCGTCAACCACCAGCGGTTCAGCCACAAGTCTAGCCACTTCTCTCACCACATCTTCCCATTTCGCAAAAGCTAGTAAGCTAGAAATGTTCAGCCACGCTTTAGGCAGCACTGCAGTAGCATTGGGGTTTTCCTGCGACTTCAGAACCTTGATCTTTAGCTAGTATTTGGACATCATGAACTCTGAAAGTCTGGAAAATGTCTCAAGCGACTAAACAGTCGAAAACACCTTTGAGAATTCCCCCACACTCAGCTGCTTCACCTGCCATTCCCATTTATGATCAACTAGATTCTGAAGTTCTTCTTGTAACTTCCCCACATCAGCTTCTCCCTGAAGAACCATAATAAGCCCCACTGTTTCTTGAGCTCTCCAACTATCAGCCTCTGAAATATCAATCAAGTAGAATCTCTGTTGAATCTCGAACCTGAACATCCGCAGTTTCCTCCCCTTAAGGCCATCACACTCAAAGGACAAGTGTCCCGATTTCTTATACTTGTAGCACACAGCCTCTTTGACACAATCTGCTTGGTGGTGCCCCAAATCTTGACAGTGAAAACAGCGGATCTCCTTGTCCCTAGAAGAACCCTAATTAGAACCCTTACCCTGAAACTCCTCCCTCCTACCAATCTCTAGTTCAAGCCTTCGGTCACTCCACGAAGGACGATTCGACAGCGGCGCCTTGACATTTCCTTGGGCCGAGTTGGGACAACCACCACGCCCCAGATCGCGCAGAGGAGGGGGAGGTCCAAACCGAATCCCCCCAATGTGCTGCTGGGTAGGTTCGAGCGGATAACCGCCACGGCCACCAGCTCTCAAAGATTCTTCACGCATCGGACGCTTACCCAGGTCAGCTCCCTGCCAATTTACCAGATTCCTTTGCAGCCTATTGCGAAGATCTTCCTCCCTCCCATCGTGCCCCCTCATGTCATCTTCATCCATCCAATCTTCTTCCAAATCCCGCTTCTTGGACACTCTCAAGTCACGGCTCATCTTCACTACTTGGGCAAAAGTTTTGTGGAGTGGAGGTGGTGCGGCTACACGGCGGAGACGGCGAGCACGGCCCCCAAACCGACAGATTTCATCCGCCCTCATTGGAAACACTAACCCCACCTCAACGCCGCCTTTAGGAAGCCAAATCCACTGGTGCGGAGTAGGTCTCCACGAATGATTATACAGATCCGTCATCGAAAGCCCAAGACAGTGATGCTTCGGCCCAGACGAGCCCAAAGCTACAGCATCAAGCACACCTGGCGCTGTGGGATCCTCTGTTCGTCCCCCCGTGATGGTCCGTTCCAGAACGAACGGAAGAGAATCAAACCCCTTCTGAGATTCGTCTCCCGCGCGTCGAGCAATCAGCCTCGATTGCAGATCAACTCCCGCAATACGGTCACCATTCTCCCCATGATCAACACTCGAAAGATCTCCACGATCTGAGTACGGCCACCATTCTCCTCATGATCAACACTCGGAAGATCTCCATGATCTGAGCTCTCCCCATCTCCATCCAAGCCTCCACGAATACCAACGCCAAAGCGGAAAATCGAGCGTCGAATCTTCTTTGCTTGAAAGCTTCTATGATCGACATCTGATCCTTGCTCCACTCCCCCTCTCCCGAACGAACTCTTAGGAGATCGCAGGCCACGATCCGAGGAGGACGCCGAAGCCGATGGCACCTTCCGAATATCCCGGTGAGTCGGCGACGGCTACCCGTAGGTGACCAGCGCACCCCAGCCAGGGCCCGTCTCCAGCAATGGAAGGGACTGGCCTACTCTTTTCTTGTCGGCGGAGATCTCGGCGACGAGTTCTCTGGAGAGACAAAGGAGGGAGCGGTTGTCCATCTTTCAGATGTCATTTTCAGCTATTCGCGTCATTCATCAGGCCCGAAAACATCGGATCGGGATCCCCTACCTTCACCGAAGCTCTATCCGTCGTCCGTTGAATCCATCAGCTCACCTGGATACGAGTTTTGAATGCCTCTGCGCATGAAGTGTGTTAAATAGTAAAGTAATAAGTTTGTTAGGCACTTCTAGTAGATTATTTATTATAGTTTTTATTTTTTAAAATTTTCTGACAATTCAGCATATTACTTATGTGGTAAATAAATTAATAGACAAATACTCGCTCCAGTTTCATAATTTTTGACGTTTTGAAAAACTACACGGTCTCTAAAATACAACTTTAACTTTTATTTTTTCTATAATCTTTTATTTAAAAGTGTCATATGTATACTTCTATGAAAGAGTTGTTGAGACAAATCTATTCATAGTTTTCACATTTTCAAACATAACCATTTTAAAGTTATTTGTAATTTTTGTTTTCAATGTTTGACTCAAATCTTGTTCAAAATATCAAGAATTATGCTACCGAATGGAGTAAAGGAATATTCAAACTCGTTCGCTTCAGTTGAGTAAAGACGTGATATGGAATATTCAATATTATCAATTTCATCTGGTAGATGTTAGTCTATTTAATTTTGAACGGTTAGTTTGCAAAATTTTTAAAAAAAGTTTCTCAAAGTTTTGAAAGTTTCTCAAAATTATTCTATCAGCTTTGTCTCTTCAAGCTCTTCGTGCAGGAGCCCTGCAAGTTATTTCTAAATTTTTTTAAAGTTGTTACAGAATAAATTTAGAAAACTTTAGAAACTAAAATTTAGAACACTTTAGAAAATTTTGGAAATAATTCGGAAGGCACATTCAAGAAGAGCTAAAAAAGATAAATTTAACAAAACAACTTTGGAAAACTTCAATAACTTTATAAAGTTGTAGTTATTAGAAAATTTGAATAATTAACAGAACAACTTTGGTAAAATTTAGAAATAACTTAGGTGACCTTTACACGAAGAGCTCGACGAGACGAACACGACTGAATAATTTTAGAAAGCTTCAAAAATTTGCGAGAACTTTTTAAAATTTTTGAAAATTAACTGTTTAAAATTTAATAGATTAAACATATACCAGCTCAAAGGATTTTTTACTTAGGATGAAGCAATTGACGAGGAGCTGGTTAAGAGAATTACAAATGATAGAAACTATATTAAATAACCTATTGAAAGTGCCCTAACAAACTTATCATTATTTAACACACTTCACGCACCAAACGGACGGTGGATAGAGCTGTGAAGGTTCGGGATCCCGATCCGAAAACATCCGCCTGAATATGTGAGAACCACGATCTACCTTGATCGGATAGCTGTTCCTGCGCAATGTTTACAAAACCGTATAAAACTGGTTTTTTTTCGCCGTTTTTGATAGAATCAATCTAGTCTAATTGCATCGGACGATCGATTTTCGTTTTAAAAATTTTAAAACTACCGAAAAACTATCGATAAACCGGTAAAATCGAGCGATAAACCGATGGGTTTCAAATTTTAAAACTAAAATCGATAAAACCGAAAAAACTGATCGATAAATTGATGAAACCGCTTGATAAATCAAAAAAATCGATCGATTTACTGTAGCACTTCGCTTAAATTTTGATTTTTCACTTTAAAATTGTTTTTGACCAATTTTCGCAAGTTTGGACAAATTGATCGGGATCAAACTATATCCAAAACCCTGTTCCTCCGTCGCGTAGTAGCTGTATGGTCACATGGATCCGCTCGATGGTGAAAGCGGCAGTTGAGCGTCCACCGTGCGCGTGCTCGCTCTACTCGTTGATGGTAAACTTGGAGTATGTGCAACTGATTTACCCTAGCTAATCGTCTTTAATCCGTGCGGTGCTAATGTGCTATCGATCCACTCGTCCAGTGGGGGCATTGGTCCCAAATGCACATTAGTAGTACTCGGTTAGATGAGGCGTCAATCAGTCGGCGATGATGTCTAGAGCCAGCTAACGGGGCCTGCCCCTGCTGCAGCTGAGAGCGAAGGAGCACCAACAAACACACATTGCCCCTGCTTTCTCCTGTTCTTGTGGCCTTCTTCACGTCGTCTCGTGAAAACAGAAGCACTAGTTAGCAGCGTAGTGGCAGACGTCATCGTGCCCACTACAAGCAGCTCTGCTTAATTTCCAAGGTACGAGTAGCAGTACCAGCACCCAGTGCTAGTGGTGGCACGGCCGTACTCCAATAAGCACGTCCGCGTGTCGTGTTCACAAATGGTAAAGGAGTGGCTAAAATCTACGAAGACGAGAAAATATCCTACTTTTACTCGTACAGCCTCATGCGTTGTCAGGATAACTACAACGCGACGGCATGGACGGTGCTTCCGGTGGAAAGGACCGCGCACGGCTGCCGAGATTGATGTCCGAGCGGATGGGTCCGCGTGGCCGCCGAAGCGAGGGCGGTTACGGTGTCGAGCACTCGGGAGCGACACGGTGCCCGTCGGCTAATAATAAAATGCGAGAGGTCCGCCACCCTCCTCTCTCTTCTCGTGCCGTCGTCTTCCTCCTCCTCCTGCCGCTGCTGCTTGTGCGGCTTATCTGTTTCTTTCCTCGCTTCGAGCCTCTGCTCTGTGCGTGCCTGTAACAGCAAGGCCTTGGGCCATCTCTTCTCTCCGTAGGAGCTGACAAGGTAATAAGCTTCTCTCTCTCTCTCTCTCTCTCTCTCTCTTTCTCTGTGTGTGTGTGCGCGCGCGACGCGCGCAAACTCCAAAGGTTTCTACTGTTCGTGCACTACTCGGTTAATGATCTGCTCCTGAGCTAACGCTTGCACACCACGGATCTCTGGTTTCTTTTCCACTGCCAAGTTCATAAGCTCAGAAAACACCCGGCCATCCACACTAGAAGGAAATCTGGCGACCTGATGCCAAGTAATCCTTTAGGCGCTCCTAGTAGTAGTTTAGCAACATATCTCTGTCGAAACCAGTGGCTGTTCTGGTTGTGTTCTTTTGTTTCTTTTATTAGTACGTGTTTGTTGCTGGAAAAACGAGCTGCATGCGTGATGCGTTCAGCTCCCATTGTTCACCTGTTAGTTCATTCCAAACTCCAAAAGGTTTCAAGTGCTGTACTACAGGCTGGTGGGCGTGAAGTAGACAACAAGCAACGTGCAATTCCATTTCCTTTTTTTTTTCTTTTCCGATCCCTTTTGAAAATCGACCAACTACCTAGATGATAGATCCACTGGGGTGCGTTGTGTGCAAGGTTTGAAAAACAATTCCAAATCAGAGTCAGGTCCGGTCCTGAACCGTCGGCAAGTTTTGGAAAAAAATTCAAAAAATTGAAACACTTTATAAATTCAAAAACCAGTAAAATCGATCGATAAACCGGTAAAACTGATGAGTAAATCGCTCAAACCAAAACTGTTTGATAAACTGAAAAAACTGATCACTTTACTGTGGTATGGTTTTTTTTTTTAATTTTGAGCGGTTATGGACTGGCTTTCGTGAAAATCGTGAACTGAGCTGGCCGGTTCAAACGGAAAATTAAATCTTGCCTCTGTGTTGGGAAAAGATAGCGGAAAAGATAGCTAACTAATCTGCTTTTCAGCCACTATATCATCAATTCCCACAAGATTTTTCATGATATTTTTGTTTAGTGTCGCTAGCAAATTGAACCAAAAAAAAGCACTAACTGGCTTTACGTCTCCCTCAACATGATCAGATGTCTACGATTGTGATGAGAGTCGATCTCGACTGTGCGAAATGCTACAAGAAGATCAGGAAGGCCCTCTGCAAGATCCAAGGTTTGTTTCGCTCTGCTACCAGAATGTTTCTCTGTCGATCGATGAAGGGATCATCTGAGATACTGTCAATAATCCAACTCTGCTCGCTACTCGCCGCGCCGACGACAGACAAAGCGAGCATCAGGACCATCTCCTTCGACGAGAAGAGCAAGACGGTGACCATCTCGGGCCCTTTCGATGCCGAGGAGGTCGCGGACAGGCTCTCGGCCAGCGCCGGCAAGATCATCACCGATATGCACCTCACCGGTGGAGGAGGGAACCAGAAGCACCTCTTCGACGCGCCCACCAAGAACGGGAAGGTCGACGGTCACGGGCACGGTGGGCACGGCGGCAAAGGCAAAGGCAAACCGGAGAAGGGGCACGGTGGGTTCGGCAGCGGCGGCGGCGGTGGAGTTAACCATAAGCAGGAGATCAAGGGGCACGGTGGGTTCGGCAGCGGCGGCGGCGGTGGAGTTAACCATAAGCAGGAGATCAAGGGGCACGGAGGGTACGGCGGCGGCGGTGGCGGAAAGCAGGAGACCAAAGGGGGGCACGGTGGATTCGGCGGCGGCAAACCGGACAAGAAGCACGTCAAGTTCGACTTCGACGACATGTCGGACGACGATGACGACGACGATCTGCCGCCCCACGCGCACCACGGGGGCGGCCACGGGGGAAATCCGAAGATCGTCAAGACCACCACCACTCCCGCCGGGGCGGCGACGGCGCCCATGCGAATGCCGGGGATGATGATGGCGCCGCAGCCGCAGCCGCAGGCCATGGCCACGCCGTCCATCTGGCCGGCCCCGGCCGCGCCCGAGTGGGGGTACAGCGCGCCGCAGTACGGTGGTCCTCCCGCCGGCGGGTACTACGGCGTGCCTGCCGCTGCACCGGCGTACGGCTACGGCGGGTACGGTGCGCCGGCGTACGGGTACGGCAGGAGCCCGTACGGAGCGCCGCCGCAGTACTCCGAAGAAGAGCCCAGCGCCGCGTGCATCATCCTGTGATAAGCTGAGCTCCTAATGATCGGCCATGCCTATAGTTAGTTTAAGCACGAGTATGTTTTGTGTCAGCGCCGGGTGCAGCATCATGTTTGATTTTTCTTTCGTGCGCAGAAGCGTGTGGACAGGTTGAAGATTAGTGTACCGTGTGTACTCCTACCTCAGTCAGAGCAGAGTGGGCTTGGGCTTGGTATATTCAAGGTTGTACAGTAGTGTTGTTTCAACACACTCTCTGCCTCTCTACAATGTAAAGTAAAATAAAATATATGCTTTTGTTCTTTTCTGTGTTTCACATTTTTTGTATTTATAATAGAAGAAAAATTAATATCAGATTCATAATGTGCTAATAATAATTTTAATTAAAAAATAAACCAAAATTTTGTACCAGCAAGAATTTAAGAATGCTTAGTGTATATTGCTAGCCCCGTACACACACGGGTTTCCTTGTCATCCATGTCGTGTCAATGCTCAGGACACCCGATCGAAACGGCTTCCATTAAGGGATATCTAGACCTTCTTGCTTCGGATCAAAGGTCAAGAAGAGCTGCTGCTCAGCCTTGTTGAGGCAGATCCAGGGCCAATAGATTAAGGTTGCCGCCGCGAATGACCACTGAGGTGTCTTATTTGCAGTGGTGGAGCTGGCGGGTGGGCCGGGTGGGCCGTGGCCCACCCTAGATTTGGCCCACAGAGCAGCCCCCACTACTCATACTCAGCCCGACACCGACAGCCCTCCGCGCGACGCCGGCCGGCGAGCAGAAAGGAGACCCGGCCGACGCGTTAAGGTTTGGGCGGGCGACGGCGGCGCTGGGGCTTGGCACGCGGCACGGTGGCGTGCTCGGAGCTCGGCGCGCAGCGGCGGGGCGCGGCAGCCGGCACTTGTTTGCCCTGTGTTCGGCGCTCGGCGGTGGTTTGGGCCTTTGGGGTTTCTCCGGTTTTGGCAGAGGCGCATCGCCACGGCCATCATCTGTGAGTTTCTTATATAGAGACAAGTAAGAGATGACTTTTCAATTTGATCCAAGATTTGAAAATTGAGAAAGTTCATTGAATTACCATATGTAATCAAGCTGAGAAAAGTCGTCTTTCTGAATCTTATCAACTGGAGGAATTTTATGTCAATGTAATCATGTTTTTGTATGCTTAGTTGTAAAACACAAATTTCTTATTCTTCTTATATGACTTTTTTTCAGGTGCTGCTGATCATCCATCATTTCTTATGCTCCTGAAACAGCTGGTTCCTCCATTGTCCACTCAGCTGTCTGATCGACGTTCTAGCATTGTAAAACAGGTATTGCTGTTTCTTACATTAAGTATTGTTTCTTGATCTGTTGCTGTGACCGTCTTGTTGCCCAAGATGAATTTATAACTTGATGGAGTTCTTGACAACGAAAACTTCTCTCTTTTTTCTATGTCCAGGCATGTCATCTACTCAATGTGCTATCAAAAGAACTCCTAGGTGACTTCGGACTATGTGCTGAACAATTAATTCCGGTAATTGAATGAGCAGTTTTGATCCTTCAAATATATTATTCATAATTAAACCTAACATTTCGTGGAATTTTAAGGTGCTTTTTAAGCTTGTCGTCATAACTGTGCTTGTAATTGTTGAATCTGCAGACACATGTATAAAAACAGTGAGTTATTATATACTTTGTTAATACACTGTGAGTTATTATATGTTTGTTGACATACTCATAATTATATGTTTGTTAATACACTCTATTCATTGGTGCTATTTCTTTCATCTCTTTCCAAACTTGCACGAATACTCCCTCGCATAGCTGATACAGCAAAGAATGACCTCCGTGCAATCCTCCGTGCTGTTTCGTCTGTGATTTGCGTCGGGTTCTGTGATTTGCGAGCGGGGAGCAGAGCAGTTGGCGTCCGTTCTCTCGCGGCGGAGATATTTTCTTGAATGCGATGAAAGAAAATATTATCAATTCTTTTACAGTCATTAGAAAGCGTATGTCCAACAAAAATAAGAAGTAATTTGTTATCTCTTTTTTATATATAAGGTAATTATATTTGATTTGAACTTATGTTATAAGATATTTTATTTGGCTAACATCTGTTATAAAATTGGTATTTTAATTTTGTTGTGTGGCAAAAAAAAAAAAATTTCGGCTCACTCTGATTTTGAAAGCTAGCTCCGGCACTGTTTGTTTGATTTGCTGGCAACTGAGAACGTAATGCTGCTCTTGACCCACAAGTCAACAGCGACGAGGATGTTTCTCCAAGCGGTTCCGCTCAGATTCCTCGCGTGGAGCAGAGCAACGCTACCCTGTTTCGAGCTTTGTACAGCCTCTTGATATCATGACGATGAATTTTGAAAAAAGAAAATGCATTTTCCTATTGACGAGAGGAAACAAACGCCTAGCGCCAGGTCGATCGTCACGTCAAGCTAAGTTAATTGAATCCTACCGAGGGCCGCAGTGCCTCCAGCCGCATCTTGGCCTTGGTGTCGGCGATGAATGCTTCGAACCTCCTGTTCATCTCGTCGAGGTCTTCTTCGTCTTCTTCGCGTTCATCTGCAACCGGTTCCACCTCCTCCTCCTCTGCTCCGTTCTTCTCTTGGTCCGCGGCAAGAGCACGGCCAAAGTCCATTAACGGGTTGGTGATCTTGCCGTCCACGGCAGCAGGCTGATCTAGTTCACCTGTTGTTGCCACGAGGTTTCGGTCGTCGATATCATTCCCCTGTTTCTTCTCCTCCACCAGCAGGACGCCGTCTTTGGTAGATCCTACGTGCTCTTCCACCCCGCCTTCGTCTTCCGGTTCCATCAACGCGGCCTGGGGCTTCTCCACGGCTATAGCGTTCTTGATGTGCGGGAACGTGGGTTCCGCGCTCTGGCGGCGTCTGGCGGGCGTGCTGAGGAGCCCGGCGTCCCGGAGGAGGACGAGGAGGATGGCGTGGCAGAGCAGGACCATGTTCCCCCGCGTGGCGAGGCCGCGGAGGCCGACGCTGTCGAGCCGGGTGAACGCGGCGAGCAGCAGGTCGGCGATGTGGCTGCCGCGATGGCGCGATTGGTTGAACGGTAGCGCTTGGGCGAGGAGGAGGAGAGCGGCCGCGAGGGACAGCAGCCCCAGGACCTTGCCGCACTCCGCGAGCGCCGCCATGAACGAAAGTCGTCGTCGCCGCCGAGTCGCCGTGGGCTTGAACGGTTCGTGGTAGTGCGTGGAGAGCTTGATCGATCGAGCTCAGTGTCCAGGCCGTTATATACTGGCGTCACTGTACTTGGAGCCCGAGTAAACGAACCGTGGGCCCACCTCGCGTCCTGCCCTACCGACCCGGGCTCGGGATCGGGCTGACCACTAGTTGGACGCGCACATGGAATCCTCTCGTCTCTCTGCATCTTGTCATTGTCCTAACCGTTCCGTCGTAGGTCTAAAAAAAAAAAAAACTGTTCCGTCGTGTGGGGGCGGACGACGAGAGGAAGGGCAGGAGAGGAGACCGGACCAAGTCCACGGCCCGGCTGGCTCCCGGCTCAAGTCGTCTATCGTGGTGCCCTCCTCACATGGGAG
This sequence comes from Zoysia pacifica, assembly GCA_001602315.1. Classification (NCBI taxonomy): domain Eukaryota; kingdom Viridiplantae; phylum Streptophyta; class Magnoliopsida; order Poales; family Poaceae; genus Zoysia; species Zoysia pacifica. The sequence continues at coordinate 180,492 of BCLH01000387.1, forward strand.
CCGGGGGGAGGACGTGCGTGCGTGACGGGTTTGACAGAACTGTAGGCATCCTTTGCGCCGCCGTTGCGGGGAACTTTCTCAAAAAATTCATGTAAAATTTACTTGTGTTTCATATAAAAATTCTACTCTTTTTATTTTTAAATTAATGTCATCGTTGATTTTTGACATCAACTTTGATCATTCGTCTTATTAATTTTTTTGATAAATATTATATATTTTATTATAATTTAATCTATCATTAGAGTTATTTAAATCACAACTTAAAATTTTATGTATTTAAATTAAATTTTTAAAAAAGATGAAAGATCAAAGCTAATATCAAAAATCAATGATGATATTAATTTTAAAACAGAAAGGCTACCATCCAAAAGAATCCTGTAATCATCGAAAGGAGCCGCCATGCACGATGGACAACCTAAGTAGTAGTAGCTACTTAGGCCTCCTTTGAAAAGTAGGAATTTTAAAGAAATTTTATAGAAATTTTACAGAAATCAGTTTAATTTAAAAAAAATACAGAAAACAGAAAAAATTTCCGCATTTCAAAAAAGGCCTTAATAGATTTGATTGCCTGTTCAATCAAATTACAAATATAGAATTTTCAGAATTGCTTGCCAACTGAAAGAATAGGATCCGGATCCACACACGATATATTTCAAAACAAACTCTTTAGGGGGCATTTGGGATGGAGGATTTTCAAAGGAAACTTTGAAGGAATTGCTGACATCATGAACGTTTGGAATGGAGGAACCAACATTTGCATTCCTCCGGAACGACTTCGGGCGCGTTCGGATGTGCTTCTTGCCGCTGCGCTGCGCTGCGCTGCGCTGTGCGGAATACTGTTTGAATTAGATTTTTTACTGTAGCAATAGGTAGCTAGAGTGATTCGCGCAGCGACAGCCTGCCGAAAAAATCTCGAACGAACGTGCCCTTCGTTTCCTTTGTAAAATGTTGGAATGAAACAATCCACTCCAAGCTCTGGGAAAACTTTCGTTCGCAACAGAGCCGCTAGTCTCTTCTCCCATCGTTGTTTTCTCCTGCGATGACTTGAGCGCTAAAGAAATGAAACCAACATATTCTAAAAAAAAAGAAACCAACATTAGGAAACTCATGAAACAGAATTAATAAAATCCAACTCCAATGACCCGTCGGTTAATTTGAGTGCTTAGTAAATCTCACGAATCTGCTTTGGAATCGAGTAAAAATCAATCTGCTACGTTCAAAATTAAATTTAAGTTTAAATTATGAGACTAAACATTTCAAACTCACAACTTGTAGGAACTCAGGAGACACCTAAACAGAGCTCGACAAGACAAAACTAACAGAATAATTTTGGAAAACTTTGGAAACATAAAGGAACTTTCTTAAATTTATGAATATTAATTGTTCAAAATTAAATTTAATTTCAAATTACGAGACTAAATATTCCAAACTCGAAACTCGAAAACTCGAAGGACACCTACATGAGCAACTTTAAGAATTTGAAGGAACTTATTTGAATTTTTGAAGATTAACCATTCAAAAAGAATTCCAAAACTGAGATGAGAGAAAGGTTCAGGAACTAATTTAATTTAATTTATATGCTATGAATAATGATAATATAGCTTCTAAAAATTTGTTCAAGTTTCACTAATATTTTTATTCCTATGTTTCTATTCCTACATTCCAAACACCTTAATTTTTTCCGTTCCTCTGTTTTGAATTCTTGTGGTTTTTTAATTTTTCCATTTATACATTTTTCTCATTCCTATGTTTTTTCTTTTCATGCATTTTTCATTCCTACTACAATGCAATTTTTCCTCATCGATAGATTATGTTTTTTTTTTCTCAAAAACAATGGTTCATCTCCATAACATCTACAACTGATACACTTATTTTTACCTAAGTACTTTGTATTTTAAGACAATAGTGTACTATGTATTTTAATACAATAGTGCAACTAGCTCAACCTACTTGTAATGTTTTGTACTGCGACGAGTACAGAGAGAGAGAGAGAGAGAGAGAGAGAGAGAGAGAGAGAGAGAGAGAGAAGTTATGTGTGTAAGGATCCGATGCCTAGCCACAAAAGGCTTAAGATTTATCCTATCCGGGCAACGGGCACTACGTCCTTGGTGTTGTATTGGCCTTATGGGTAAGGTCTTAAGTATGATATACCCAAATATTTTAATTTTTATATATCACGGGCAATCAGAAAAAAAGAACAATCCATTATTAGAAAAAGAGTAAGTGCAATTCATGCTGGCGTCTACATATAACTAAGCCAAACAATATAAAATGGGCAAATTACTTATCACCCATAAAAAATTACAAGGTCCTTATCACCCACTCAAAATTTTCAATTTACTAATCAACTACCAATGTTAACATTTTTTCTTATTCACCACTCTTACACATTTTAATACTCAAAAAGATTTATTTGCCCCCTATATCATCTTTTGCAAAGTTTCTGCACTACCCATTTCAGTGGACGTTGTTGGGTTTTAGGACTTAACAATTTTCACTTTTAGTTCAAATTTTAAAAGTTTGATCTAAATTATTTTATTTCTCTTGAGCTTGTGGGCCATAATGTAAATTCATGAGAGAGGACTTATTTCAACAATGTCTACTAAATGGTTAATAAAAAACGTTTAAAAATGATAATATTAGGGCAAACAAGTCTTTTTAGGGCCCTGAAATGGATGGAAGTGGTGAATAAGGAAAGAAAATTAACATTGATAGTTGATAAGAAATTGAAAATTTTGAGCGGACGATAAGGAGCTTGAAGTTTTTTTATATGTGAAAGGAATTTACCCATATAAAATATCTTTTGCATAATTATATTCTGTAGAATCATCCATAAAATGTAGTGTTACAAGAAAATAAAATTTAAAAGCTATTGACATTTCAGAATATTTTATTTTTTGGTAAAGTGAAGCTTTTTCAATGATAAATCCTCATGTGAGATAGCACACGCAAGCATCAATTTTCATGCATGACTTTAGACCTCCGCTACTGGATCGAGGTCAATACATTTGAAAGAGACAAGATAAAAGTCTATTTTACTTCCTGAATAGCTCACTTTGTCTGTCTAATTACTATCTCACTTCCATACTGAACACAAAAAATAATTTTACTCTCTCCATCTCGATTTATAAGTCGTTTTGAAGCTGGGTACGGAAATTAAAGAGAGTGAAAAAGATAAGATGTGCTGAAATCGAGAAAGAGAGAGATAAAAATGGAGAAATACCGGTAGAATGTGTATTGAGAAGTGAGAATAATTTATAATTTAGAAAAAGTTGTTGAATCTGGAATGACTTATAATTTAGAACGAAAAGAGTATAAAACTACAGGTATTTTACCTATACCGTCAAAACTACATATTTAAACCATAGAATCTGTAGTTGTGATAAATTGAATACAAAGTATGCATTTTTGTGATACATTAGATACAAAATTTGTAGTTTTGTGATAAATTAGATATAAAATCTGTAGATTTCTGAAATATTGATAAAATATCTGCTGTTTTGTAAAATTTACTTTGAAAATATAGTAAAAATTGTTTATGTAATAAAATAGAGGGAGTACATGAACGATCACTCAATCTATTCAAATTGATGCAATATGTTCCTTATATTGACTCTTAGTGTTACTATCAAGGAATTATGTAAACTTTTATATAATTTTAAGATGCCATTTTTTTTTGTCACACAGGTTAATTCCAAATCGTCAAAGCATATGTTCCTAAACCAAGGAGGAAGCAAGGGAGGGGGAAATAAAATATCTTGATGGCTTCTCTTATCCGTGACCACTTATCGCTTGGACCATCTTCAACCTCCCTCTCACGGCCAACTGTCAGGATTCAGGAAGCCATCACCCCGACATCCCTCAAAGCCCAATTCCTAAAGACCAGTATCCAAAACTAAAGCTCGCAGGGATTCAAATGGATTGACATTGGCTGTCAGACCTGGTTCCCTTCCTGCTCCATTGATCCGATGGCTGCTACTGGCTTACATTTCCAATCGGCCGCCTTCTTCTCTGCTCGTCCGCGAGATGCTGGAATCAATCCGTTCCACCATTGCTCGCCACATAGGATCCTCAGCGCAAGAAGAACGTGCCTTCTCAAGGCAAAGTCCTCCAATGGCCGCCCGCAGATTAGAGCCGCACTCAGCAACGGTACGGACAGCATCACCTACACTCTTCTTTTAAGAAATCCTCGCCTACACTTCAAGTAGCAGTTAGCCAGCAGAGGATGAATTTTTTTTACGAGAACCAGCAGAGGATGATGACTATATGCTGAATTGGTTTATGCAGAGATGCTAGATGTGAATTTACCGACACCGGAGCAGGAACGGAGCACCGTCAGCATCACCGTCGTCGGCGCCTCCGGCGACCTCGCCAAGAAGAAAATTTTTCCGGCACTCTTCGCATTGTTCTACGAGGACTGCCTCCCGGAGGTCTCTGCTCCTATTTCTTGCTCCTTCACTGATGACACCGTTTGGTTCTTCAGTTTGGGGTTTGCAGTGTGGAGCTGCGAGTTTCTTAGTTTCAGCTGACCTCTGCCATTGTCAATGCAGCACTTCACTGTGTTTGGCTATGCCCGGAGCAAGATGAGCGACGAAGAGCTCAGGACCATGATTAGCCGGACCCTAACATGCCGAATAGACAAAAGGTATGTTCACAAATTTGGCATTGTTATAGTATCTTCATAAAGTACAGTAATTCTGTATTATGTATCAAATTTCAGAGCTTGCTCTGAATGTGACGAAAAGAAAAAGGACAAAATTTTAGTAATCAATATAACCTTTAATAACAGGGTCTCAAACACATTTATTTTTCTGTGAACGGGCAGGAGTAACTTTTCTTCTATATAGACGAGAACATCTTGCAAATTCATTGTTCGTACCCTTTACATTCTATTACTAGAAATATCCACAATGTAAATCCCTTTAAGCCACATAATCCATTACAGTGAAAAGATAGCAGAAATAACTTTTCTGTTTGTAGCTCAGCTTTTGTTTGAACAATTAATAGGGAGAACTGCGATGATAAGATGGAACATTTTCTGGAGAGGTGTTTTTATCATTCTGGGCAGTACAACTCAGAGGAGGGATTCGCGGAATTGGATAGGAAACTTGAAGAAAAAGAGGTACCCCTGACGTCAATTTAGATTATGTTTGAATTTCATCAAGCACCATTTTGTTTCATAAATAAAAGACTTATTGAAACTCTATTGACGTTAGGCAAGTTAGATGCATGGCTTAGTAGGCTAGTTTAGAAAGAATTTGCTTTCTTTCCGCTTAAGAAGTTTTCTAGTTTGGAAATAAAAGGATGGAATAAAGAAATAGGAAATCAAAGACGTTAAATTGTGCTGCCACTTTATCCTAACAATAATGCCCAGGCTTGTATGCAATTGAACGAAGGTTCCTAAAATGGTCAACATGTATGCTGATTCAGAACACAATTAAACTAATCTCACAATATATGGCTCATCTGTACATTCCTTTGGGTAATGCAAACTAGTCATGCACTCATGCTTCATAATGAATGTCTGTTTCCTTTGTGTGTCATCAGGCAGGCCGGGTACCTAACAGGCTATTTTACTTGTCGATTCCGCCAAATATATTTGTCGATGTGGTAAGATCAGCTAGCCGCACTGCATCATCTTCAAGTGGGTGGACGAGATTTATAGTGGAAAAGCCATTCGGTCGCGATTCGGAGTCCTCAGGAGAGCTCACTCGATCCTTAAAGAAGTACTTAGCAGAGGAGCAAATATTCAGGTATGTACATGATATGAAGAGCTGTTTCATTACTCTGTTCAGTTTGAATCATTCACATCGCCAGAATAAGCATTGGGTTCTTAATATTTTTTGTGTAGGATTGACCATTATTTAGGCAAGGAGCTGGTTGAAAACCTGTCAGTCCTCCGTTTCTCCAACCTCGTCTTCGAACCGCTGTGGTCGAGGAACTACATCAAGAATGTGCAGCTCATATTCTCTGAAGATTTTGGCACCGAGGGTCGAGGCGGGTCTGCAGTTCCTAGCTTCTTCCATACAAGTGATGCAACGACGTTCAATGAATCTACAAAGATGAACAGATCATCCCCAACTGATCATTTAACTGTTGGATTGCAGCTACTTCGACAACTACGGGATCATTCGGGACATAATGCAGAACCACCTGCTGCAGATCCTGGCCCTTTTTGCCATGGAGACTGTAACATCCCAAAATTCTCGAATTATTAAAGTGGCAATTCCCCAAATTTTCGTTCCAATATAATTGTCTGTCTCAACTTTTGTTCCGATTAAAAATCATTCGTTCCGAATTCGTTCCGTCTAAATCCGAAATCCGTTTGACTAAATTGATCCGGTGCCGAAATAATTTAGTCCGCGTAATTTTTACGTTGATTAAAATTGTTTCTCGAAAATTCCGTAATTAATTTTCGGGTCTCTAAATATTTTCTCCAAATTAATGTCTGCAGCCTTGCTAATTATTTCGTGATTTTTAATTAATCCCGGATTAATTCTCAACCCTATTTTCCACTCTCCTATAAATATCCTCTCAACCCTAACCCCTGTCACTTTTTCCCCACTTCTTTCTTCCACCGCAAGCCGAAATTCTGGAACCGTCGCCCTCTTCCGCGCCGCTCCTCTCCTTCCTCGACCCCGCCGCCGCTGCAGGTTCCGCGCGAGTCGTCGCACTGCCCTCCAGTCCAATCGGCGCCGACCGCTCTGCCCCGGAGTCCTCGATCGCCGCGCCGTCCTC
>BCLH01000388.1:0-43421 GCA_001602315.1 Zoysia pacifica
ACTAATTCGTCGGGGGATGCCCCCGCCCCGGCACCACCCACCGCCGGCGACCTCCACCGCGGCCGGTGCAGTGTCTGGTGCCTCGCCGCCCTGCCCGCACCGTGCCCCCCACCGCCAGGCCGACCTTCCGTCATTTTCTATATCCGGTGGCAGAGAGGATAAGATTTAGGGTATAAATCCACGCAATTAAGGAATTCTCCGGTGACAATGGCGTCGGCGGCTGCGTCGTAAGCTCGTCTGTGATGAGATTTGCTCCGAAGTAAAGAAATTACTGAGACAATTTGGAGAACTTACCGAATCATTCAAGGAAATTACTGAAGAAAATCAAACAACATTACTATGGAAAAAAATTACTGAGGGGCGACAAAATTACTGAATCGGTAGAAAGAAATTATTGAATGTATATTTTAGGTGGGTCAGCGCCGTGGTTCAATCAGTTGGCCTAGGATGTAGAAATTACTGAATGTTTTCTCACTTGCCAGCGGTGTGGTCCTGTGCACGCTAACACCAGCCACAGCCACCATGTTCCACGTGCATTAGGTGAACGAGGAGGAGGAGGGTGCATGGGGGGGAGGAGGTGGCGGTTTTCAGTTGCAATTGGTGGAAGATGATCTCCGTGCATGCAAACAGGATCCGACAGAAGGTGATGTCTGTGCTATACCTGCTCTGCACAACCGAGTAGCGAGCCATCTCTCCAAAATACGGACCCTGACCACCCGCTGCTCAAGCTGCTCGCCTTCTTGGATACAAATTTCGGACAGAAAAACTTTGGATGTCACCAAAGTGTAACACTTCGTATTTTCGAATAATGCAACACTTTATTCGAGTTTGAAATTCTCGAAAATCCGAGCTCGGAGGAATTTAAACCCAGTTTCAAATTGGTCAAAAATTTAAATTTGAAATTCAAAAATGTGAGCTCAAAAATTTCAATGAAATATTGTGAAATAAAAATCTCTTTTGAAATTTCTTGTAAACAGTTGAATTTTAGAAATTTTTGGAAAATTTTAATTTGAGGTTTAAAAGCTCAAATAATTTATTTTCCTTTAAAAGCTAACCTGTCTTCAAATTTTAATATAATTTTATTTATTTCGATTTTGAACTTATGCCCAAAATCAAAGTTGTTCCTTTTCAAAAGATCTACCAGTCTACCAAATTTCATAATTTTTGGAGCACGAAAAGGGTGCATTTCGGATAAAAACAGAAGGGTACACTGAAAATCCGGGAAAAATTCGGATAAATTGGAAAACACCGCGGGACCCACCTGTCAACCTAACCATCTTTCTTTCTTCCTCCTCTCCAACCGCACGTGTCCAGCGCCGCAAGTCCACGCACCCTCATCTTGCGCCTCACTCCCTGCATGCGCTCCACGGAGCCGAAGACGTGTTCGGCCGTGTCCACGACATCCTCCCTGTGTCCACGCTCCCCTCGGCCTCCAATTCTCTCACGCTCTCTCACACTCTCTCGCTTTCCCGGCCGAACGCCGCAGCTTGCAAGGAACGGCGCAACCGAGCTCGCCCCCACCCTTCCCCGTGGTCAAGCGGCTGCTTCCGCCCTCTCTAAAGCCTCCAAGCATCACACTTTCCTCTCTTGTGGGCAAAAATCGACCGGATTTTGCGTTTTCCCAAAAATTCGGCCGCCATCGCTCGTCGCCGCGCTTCACTGAAACCCGGTAAGCTCCAGCGAAAATCCGTCGATTCTTTTTTATCCTACCCTCCTCACTGCCTCACACACTTCCAGGGTCCAAGATTGGAGCAAACCACGGCACATTTTACCGGTATTCCGAGCTTCTTCAAGCACCGTTCATCGAAACCTGTACAGGTCACCGTGGACACCCCTCTCCAGCCCGTTTCGTCGGCGACAACCTCGCCGCCGACCTTCCACGCCCCTCCGTGCAGCTGTAGGGCTTCACGGCTTTGAGTTTTGTCGCCCCTAGTGTCGGCGCGACCTCGCCGAATCTCCTCCGAAGCGCCGACAGCCCACTCCGGTGAGAACACCTCCCCATGAACCTCCCCATCGGACTCGCGGAACCATGAGGATCGCTCCTGTAATTTTTATCAGAATTTTTCGTGGCCTTTTTGGCCCTCCCCGCGAAGCTCGTCGGAGAGCTTGGCCGCGGCATGAACCTCGGCCAGCAGCTCTCTCGAGCTGGGCGGCGGGATCCCGTGTGGCCACGAGATTTGATCCCGTGCGGCCACGGGATTTGATCCCCTGCGGCCGCGTTCCAGCGAGCCTCCGTGCGGCATAGCCCCCAGCTCATCACGTGGCGCCCGAAACAATAAATCCAGAAAATCGTTTATTAGTTGCGCAAAAATTAGTTAAAATTTGCAAAAATCGTAGAAAATTCATATGAACTCCAAAAATTACAAATAATATACCGTTGGAATCCTCTCGTCATTTAGCATATTTTAAAACTTTCAAAGTTGCCTTTTCTGTATTAGAATTAATTCTAATAATTAAATAAAGTGCCTTGCACATACATGCATATCATCTTTTTTTATGCATATTAAAAATATGAAAAATGCATAAATATGATCTACTAATCAATATATGTCATCTTAGAGATATTTAGGATTTTTACACTTATATATTATTTATAAATAATTTATTACTCTTAGATACGAATTAATTCATTAGAAATTCATAATATTGCAATAAATTATAAAATTAGTCCAGAAATTAGTTTATAGCCTTATTAATATTTTGAGCAACTAAAAATTGTAGTTTATTCCTTCAAGAACCATATTGAGAAAATTTAAAAGTAATCTTCCCTATTATAAACTACTTAGTATAATATAGGAATTCATTGTAGAAACATTTTCATATAAATTCCAGCAACACCTTGGTCTAATAAAATTCTTTCCATGAAATCATCATCATAATCTTCTTGTCATCTCATCGTATATTTCTCCTTGTCACATTCATTTACGAGCATATCATCGCATGTGAGCATCCTTATCACATGCGATGACAAGTAAAATATTAGATGTCTTTAGATGCATAACTAATTGCACTCGCACATTATTTCACCCAATTAGGAAACGTCGCGGAAGACTAAGATCTAGTGCTGATCGCTTCGGAGTCGTCCGTCGCTGAAGATCTTCCTCTTGTTTGTTCTAACTCGCAGTAAACCGAAGGCAAGCCCCGATGCATTACCCTATTTTGAATTTTTATTTTAGCACTATGTATTGTATAGCTAATGTATTGTGCATTAAGTTGTAGGAGTTGTTTGAAACCCTAGAATGTATGATAGTACCAATTACCCTATTAAGTATATATTGGTACTGGTAACTCGCGTAAAGCTAGGCTATGAGTTCTAATCAACAGTAGAAGTCGAGTGAATGAGAAATCTCACTCGCGAAATTTTAGGTTAGACTTTTTCTCACACTTGAATAAACCTGAGACCGGGCGGGGATAGAGTATAGGAGGGTTTGAGAAAGCTAGGCCTTCGCGGTGGTAGTCTCGTCTGTGTCGGTTAAGGACCGATTCGAGTGTGGCCCTATTGAGCAAGTTTGAACGTACCGAATACATACTGGGGACATGGGACTAAAAACACTGATGTAGCAAAACACCGTAGTGGTTGGACGACCTCACCTCTCTTTTGGCTGCGGCGGAGGAGAGCCTTGTGTCTAACCATAGATATGTTCTACGTGGTGATCGCATGGAGGACCCTGTGCTCGGAAGAGGTGCGCCTGTTCAGACCGACCCTATGGGTTGAGCAAAAGGTGACTACGTGCGGCTTTTGAGAAGCTCGTACATGTCGTGTGCTTCGAGTTTTTCTAGCTGGTGTAAATCGATTATAATCGCTGCTCCTCACAGTAACGAGTACCACTTGTTCACTGTGTCATATCGTAGTAATAACTAGACTAATAATAATGATAATATGATTTGTTTGCTTAGTTATAGAAAATTGTTTGGTAACCATGTCTGTTATATTCTAAAGTGCAAATTAAATTTTTATTTTGTGAACTTAACTTATCGCTAAAAGTTGAAAGTAAGGATCTACGTTAAAGTTATGTTTTATGCAAATGGCTATCTCTGAGTCAGTCTCTCATGCTTAGGAGTTGGCTGTAGTTGGCTATTTTTTACGGGTAAGACTTGCTGAGTAATTAGTACTCACGGTTTGTTGTTTTTCTTTTTTTTTGTGTGTGTAGCTCTCCCTGCAGGTTGGTGTGGCTGTTGCGGCCAAAGAGTATTGGAAGGTGAGGCTCCTACGAATTGGTCCTGTGAACTGGTTCCTCGTCATCGAATTCTGATCGTGAGGAGTAAAGCATGTCTTAGGACAAGATATGTTTTATCATAGAAAACCGTCGTATCTCTTCTATGCCACTTCCGTAATGTTTTAAAACTCTGTTTTAAACTTATTCCTCTTAAGATTACTTGAACTTTATTGTAAGACCTAATCCGTTTTCTATTTTATATTATCACTCGTATTGTACTATTTGGGTATTGTTGCTCAATATTATTCGATATCGATCCTAGACGAGCCGTTCAGTGTTTTGGAGCAATTCTGCCACACAAAGCATCACTTTATGCACACTGCAAATTTGAGGGAGTGATAGATGGAAGGAAAGTAGACATCTGGAATACAAGGCTACCTTTGAAGGTGAAGAATTTCTATGGTTGGTTTATCAAGACAGAGTGCAAACAGCAGTTAACTTGAAACATAAAAAGTGGAATGGTAGTCCCTTATGTAAAAGCTGTCAAGAGTTAGAAACTGTCAGCCATCTGTTTTTCGGATGTCCGCTGGCTAGATTTGTGTGGAATGTTATTAGAGAGGTGCTGGAGTGGCAACGCATCCCTGATAATGTAGAAGACATTATCCAGAATTTTATGCGGGAGAGTAGGACAAAAATTAACTTGATTCTTCCAGGATGAAGTAACCACGATGGTGAACGAGATTTTTGTGAAGTGTGCGAAAAACAACAGGCGCTGAGAACACATGATGATGCCAGGTTAATTAAAGGCTTTAGGTGCTGCTAAATAGGTCTTTTGGTAGGTAGTGAGGTTCCAGGTGGTAGTCTAAAGATGATATTAAATAATAGGTTTGAAGCTTCGCGTCTGAGCTTTTGGTTGTTAGACAGATGGTTTATTTGTTATCTAGGCTGGTTTCAAAGTAAGGTAGTCTTGAGTGGGTTCAGATAGAGTGGACAATATGGGTGATCGCTTGCGAAGAGGATTTCGCTGGTTGTACCAGCTAAACGCTTGTCTTTTGTTTATTGCTTTCTATAAAGCAGGGCCAATGCCTTTGGTCTAAAATAATTATGATTTGGTAATAGTCATTCATTGATAAAATTTCATCTATCTGAACTATTTCAAACCCCACTAAAAAAGGTAAAATTTAGAAAATTTGGGTGAAATTTCACAACATTTTTCCTAGCTCGCCTTCATGCACAACCGGAAAACCAACGTTTGCTGAGTGCCCTAGCCACTCAGCAAATCCTATAAAACACTCGGCAAATGTTTGTCGAGTGTCGCCCACGATAAATCTCACTCGGCTTAGCTTGTGACGGCAAACAGCTGTTTAGCGAGTGTTTTTTTCGTGCACTCGACAAACCCTTTGCCGAGTGCCTTATCAACACTTGATAAAAAAAAGCACTCGGCAAAAATTAAACCGGAAAAAACCTGAAAAAAATCAAAATTTTTTTTACCCTGGAGAGGGTCCACATTTTTCGCATTAACCGGTCGCGGCAATTTTTGCAAATCAACTGGTTGCTAGTTTTCGGATTCGAACCCGCGACCTCCCCCTCACGCGCAACCCCCTCTAACCACTGCACCACACGGTAACTTTTGTTTAGATTATTTCAAATAAAAAAGTTGTCAACTACAAAGTTTTCTAATTTTTCGAGATCTACAACTTTCATTTTGACTGTTTCTCTGTCCGAAGTTGTTTGAAAATTTCAAATTTCGAACTTGCATGTTTGCCGAGTGTTTTATTTGCATTGACAAAACAGTTATTTATCGAGTGTTTTTTTGTTTTACACTCGGCAAACAAAAACACCTGATTTTCAAAGCATATTTGGAGCAGCAAATTAATTCAAATTAAAAAGTGTTCAACTACAAAGTTGTATAACTTTTCAAGATCTACAACTTTTATTTTAGTCATTTTTTTCATCCGATATAGTGGTAGTAATATTGTTCACAAATCTTATATACTTTTTTTTTTAGTTTTATGAAACTATACGAGAGATGTAGATTTTGCGAACAACGTTACTATCGCTTTATCGAATAAAGAAATGACCAAAATAAAAGTTGTAGATCTTGAAACGTTATACAACTTTGTAGTTAAAAACTTTTTCATTTGAATTAATTTGCTACTCGAAATATGTTTTGAAAAATCGGGTATTTTCTGTTTGTCGAGTGAAAAATAAAAAACACTCGACAAATAACTGTTTTGCCGAGTGCAAAAAAAATACTCGACAAACATACAAGTTTGCTAAGTGCAAAACTAAAAACACTCGGCAAATACTTTGTTTGTTGAGTGTAACAAAAAAAGTTTCGTAAACAAAAAATTTTACCGAGTCCTTTTATTTTGCCGAGTGTTTTTCGCTTAGCTCTTGGCAAAAGGTTGTTTGCCGAGTGCCCAAAAAATTACTCTCGGATGCTCTCCCGATTAATTCACCGCCGCCCGCAAGTTCTTCACTGGTGTCACACTCTCGTGGGTTCATAGAGCATTCATGTTTCTCTACTACGACGCTGTGAAACCCATGACGATTGCAACTGGGCATCAGATGGACCTGCATCATTGTGTGAGTATGGTGGGGTACCACATGTTGCCGTTGATGGTGGTGTAAACCTGTTGCAGGTCTAGGTATGGACTTCGTGGTGTGGTAAAGCAGCGTGTGCGTCTGCCTGATGCTTATCGGAGTGTGTGTAGGGAAGAGCCGAGGTCGCTGAAGTTGGAGAAGAGGTCGAGGTGGGTGGATACGGTACTTGGGCTAGGGATCTGGGGGCAGCCGCCATCAAAAGTGCGTGGCAACAGCCGTGAAGGTCGATATGTGGCTCCACGATGACACGTGAATGGTGCTAGAGATCATGGGGAGTTGTGGCATGGTGCTAGAGTGCAAGACGGAGGCAATGGCACTGACTTGAGCCTTGTCCGGACTTGGCGGCGGCGCAACGAGAAGAGAGGCGGACTAGAGGTGGCGACAAAGTGGTGAGGCGAGAGAAGAGGTGGAGGCGTGATAAGAGAAGCAGAGGCGGCAACCAAGGATGGGGGACAGGAAGGGGCGGCGCCGACACGGCGAGAGAAGTTAAGAGCGATTGCATCGACCCAACTACGGCAAATGCCGTGCTTTGGGCTGGCATGGCACATCTATTCTCCAGGCCGAGCTAGGACGAAATAGATGGTACTCTTGCCTGCCCCTTTAACGTGGCCAGATATACCATGGGCTGCTGCTGCACTATGCATGCTGGCTGGTCAACCTGCGGCTCGCGCTACTGCATGGATTGATTGAATGATGAGATGTGACATCCATATCGTTCCTTTCATTCTTAGATTATTATCAGTACAGCAATTTTTGCTTATTTTTACTAATGTTGTAATCTAATGACAATAATTTGAAACACAAAAGTATATTTTATTGCAAATGCAAAAATATTTCAGTTTTATCTTGCCTGCCTCCGATCCATGCTGCTTGCTTTGGGGTATACCGTTATACCCACTTAGGCCCTGTTCGGTTACACAAAGATTGAGGCCACGTTCATTTTCTTAGGTTTCCAAGAGTGGAATCAGTGAATCCGAGGGGTTCACTTGATCCAGGGATCAACAAGAATTCGTTCCGGCTGTTCGGAGTTCATGGTGGCGCATACCTTGCGGACGAGCAGATGTCGAAGACGAATCGTTTGGATATGAGCTGGAGCAGCTAGCTCACGGCGAAGGCACGGCGGAAACTGATCCCGACGCCTGCTGGCCGCGTCCTGCTCCTCGGCGGCCACGGTGACCGAGTCCATGAGCCTGGACCGCTTGGCGAAGTACTCCCCCATGGCATATGAAAGCCCTCACCTGGATGCGCCCCACCAAGAATTGAGCAGAGTGAGCTCCCGCCTGGATGCGTCGCCCATGCAGTCCGCGTGCACCTCCACCTCCGTGGATGCGTCACCTCGCGCTGCGCCGCCGTCACCTCACACTGCGCGAGCTCGGCTCCAATCCGGGAGGTAAGAGGTCAGGTTTTCTTCCGGGCCATGGAGAAGGAGGAATGGCCGGGATGGGCCTGGTTTCGTTCTTGCCTTGGGCTAAACGAATGACCAATTCTGAGATGGGTCGGTTTCAATCCTGGTTAGACTGTTCCGGCCGGAATGGGCCAAGTTCCGGGCCGTTCGTAGCAAACCGAACGAGGCCTGAGATGGATTGGAGTGGATTGACCAGAATTTAATCCATAAGTGACTTGTTTAGGAATGGACGCATCTCATTCCTCTCCATTCCCCTTAATGGTCAGGATTAACTGAACAAGGCATTACATTGCTAGTGGAAACAATCTTCCTGGCTGGAACGATGCTAGTGTGGCTTCAATTCATGTCATCAGCAATCTACGATCATGTTTGTTTGTCATAATTTTGAATTGAATTATACGAGTCGAAGCTACCATCTCAAAATGGATGAGAAAACGTGGCTAAAATGTCAACGCGTAGGTTCTAATATCTAATACTAACAAAAGCTAATGGATTGTTTTCTTTTTAATTTTCCCTAATAGAGTCATAGAGAGAATAATAGGCCGATAATGGGTTACATGAAGTCATGATAGGGACGATGATATGGTCTACCACACCGGGATTCTCCATCAACCGCGTGATCTTGATTACTTCATCACTCAGCCGGCAGCTAAATTTAGAGCAGAGCCGGGCATACCAAGTTATCCCATGGAGAAGCAAAATAAAATCATTCTAGCATGCGTTTCCCTACATAATTTCATCAGAGAGAGTGTGCTAACTAATGAAGACTTTGATAAATGTGATGAAGATGAAAGTTATGCGAATGCTGGCACGAAATTCTTTCCATACAAAGTGTCAGCATCAATTATATTGGACAAGACAATGATATCATGATAGCGAATCTATTGCCTTGATGCGTGGGGCAGATTAGAAAAATTGTTAGGTGACGATCATATATGCAACTTTTTTAATTTGTTTGTGACAACTTGTAGCGCTGCTGTTGAAACCGACAATAATTTGCGCCCTTAGCCCAATCTACTGTCGGTTTGGTAAACCATACGTATTTTTAGATTATCAAACACACAATATTTTAAAGCATCTATGTGCTAGAGAAACACCGTGGCGTGTCATGATCTGTGCCACCTACTTCGTAATTACCATGGCTCCATTGCACAGAAAAAGGAAGAGAATTGTAGCCAAATGCCTGGGCCAATCAAACGTGCGAATTGCGATGTGCAGGGTTAGACTTCCAAATATTGAATCTTTACGTCTCTACCACTATTTATGCTAGTCCCGCCACTATTTCTCGTCAAACCCTCGGGTCTATTCTTCTTCATCCCCCATGGTTCCAGAGAGACAATCTGACCCACATGCACAAAACTGAGCGGCAACAGCATCTGTCTGTATTGTAGCTTAACGACAACCTCGGTGCGGAGGTGCCATCGCAAACAGCAGCAGTTCCAGCCAAGGTCTGGTTCCTCCCACGAACCTGAGCGGTAAGCAGTGGATTCTTGACCTTCGCTCTTGTAATAAGTCTTGGACCCCATTCCTGGTGGCAAGAGTCTTGTTTATCATCCTTCGGATCCTGCAGGAAGATGTGGTGAGGCTCGAAGTACCAGAGGATTGGAATCATCTATTAATTAATTCCTCTGATGCAAATACTGATACAGTTGAGGAACTATGGCTTTTGATTCTGTCATTCCTGTTATGTATATAGTTAACTTTTTTTTATATTCCCGTTCTGATGGGGTCTCTAGACTCTAATACATAATACAGGTACTATATCTTACTATTTGTACTTACAATTCTACAGTAGTTCATTTGACTAAGCAGTCTCTCACAAAATGTTTGTGTAGGATGGTTCACAGAAACTAGACTAAGTGGTATTGTATTGAATTTGTATTCTGCTTGTTCTGGGACGCGGATCGGCAGGCCATTGCGACTCAATGGAGATTGTGACAGGGGTAATCAGCACCCTCCTCTCCAAGTTAACTGTCCTTCTAACCGATGAATACAAGCTGCAGAGGAATCTCAAGAAGGATTTCTGCTTCCTTAAAGCCGAGTTGGAGAGCATGCAAGCTGCCCTTGAGAGTGTGTCAAAGGCTCCAATACCTGACAAACAGGTTAGGATCTGGGCACGGGATGTGAGAGAACTCTCGTACGACATCGAAGATAGCATCGACAGATTTATGGTGCTCATTGATACTGATCCGGCAGCAAAGAATCATGGATTCAGAAGGAGTTTGAGATTGTTGCAAACCGTAAAACTTCGCCACAGGATTGCAAGGGACATCATAGGATATAAGAATCGAGTAGTAGAGGTGGCTGAGAGGCGTGACAGATACAAGATCGACACTGTCCCTTTCGTCACAACAGCCGCCACGACAATTGATCCCCGGTTAGTGGGTAACTACGAGAACACAACAAATCTTGTTGGCATAAGGGGCCCAAAAAATGAGTTGATAGAGTTGTTGATGGAGTAAAAGCCTATGGCTGAGCATCACCTAAAAGTTATCTCTATTGTTGGAGCTGGTGGTTTGGGCAAGACAACTGTTGCCAAAACTGTGTATGATCATCTGAAAGGACAGTTTGACTGCCATGCTTTTGTATCGGTATCCCTTAATCCTGATTTGAATCGGATTTTAAGCAGTATACTCCGTCAAGTTAGTGATCAACATTATGGTAGCACTGAAACATGTCCTGTCGAGGAAATCATTGACAAAATTAGGATAATCCTTGCAGATAAAAGGTACATAATCAAACGCTCATTTTAAAAAAAATTGCATCCATACATAGATAATTCAATTTTTTAGCAACTTTATGTTTGGTTTATCTATATTATGCATGACTGAAATTATTAGTTGCATGTCTTTGGCAATTTCATGGACAACTACACAATGATTGATGGAATAAGTCTAGTGCAGGCGCTTTATACTTTATGCTTTGTACTTTACGCTTTTCGCTTTAGCATCTTAGACTAGCTTTTTAGCTTTTCGCTTTAGCATCTTAGACTAGCTTTTCAGCTTTATGCTTTAGCATTTTAGACTAGCTTTTTCAGCTTTATGCTTTAGCATCTTAGACTAGCATCTTAGCATATGCTTGGCTACCCATCAAGCCTATATATATATAATATATATATATATATATATATATATATATATATATATGTATGTATCCTAACCTCTTAGGTTAGTCATGGCATTGTAGTAAGTAAGAAACATGAAGAAAGTTGCCCCCAACACTGAGTGTCATTCAACACAATGCGAGTGTTGCGCCTAACAATTGACATCAGAGCCATATAGTCCTGTGATCAATTTAATCCCATCCGTGATTCTCTACGGCGACGTCGACTACGACGAGGATCGACGGGCGCTGGAGGCCCTTCTTGCTGCAGTCCCGCTTAAGATGCAGTCTTCGCTTGCTTGCAAACGGACTGCTAAGGAGGCTTGGGACGCCATCGCTGCGGCACGCATCGGCAGCGATCGAGCCTGTAGGTCCACGCTGCACTCACTGCGCAGGGAGTGGGAGAGCCTGGTTTTCAAGCCGGGTGAAGATGTCGATGACTTTGTTCTCCGTCTTAACACTCTACTGCAGAAGTTCGCGCAGTACGGCGACGACACCATCGACGAGGAGAGATCTATCGAAAAGCTCCTCCGCTGCGTTCAGAGAAGTACAAGCAGATCGCTCGCTCGATCAAGTCTCTGCTGGACCTCTCCAGGATGTCGATCGAGGAGGCGATAGGTCGCCTCAAAATCGTCGACAACGACGAGCCACAGCCTCCCTCAGGGCCTGTCATCATTGGCGAGAAGCTCCATTTCACTCAGGAGCAGTGGGAGGCCCGCCAGGGTGATCGAAAGAAGGGGGAGCATTCTTCCTCGACAGTCGGCCGCAAAAGCGCGTGGACGTGCCGAGGGTGACGCCCACGAAGGCGCCTAGGGCGGCTCCGCCGGCGCGCGCAGGGCGGCACGAGACGACATATGCCGCAACTGTGGCAAACCTGGCCATTGGGCCAGGGATTGTCGACAGCCAAGGCGCGGCCAGGCTCACGTCGCACAGGCTAAGGAGGAGGATCCGGCTCTGCTCCTAGCACACGGGAGCATCGAGCTACCTCCAGCAGCATCGGCCGCAACAGCTCTCCTCAACCTCGACGAGCCGAGTGCACACGCCTTGCTCAGTGACGGCTCCAGCGACAACAAGATCGACGGTTGGTTCCTCGACAGTGGTGCCACTCACCACATGACGGGTCGCAGGGAGTTCTTCTCTGACCTGAACATCGACGTGCGCGGCTCCGTCAAGTTCGACGACTCTTCGGCTGTGGACATCAGAGGCATTGGCTCTATTGTCCTCGTCGCCAAGACTGGCGAACACCGACTCCTCACTGGAGTCTTCATCTCCGCACTAAGGAACTCCATCATCAGCCTAGGCCAGCTGGATGAGAATGGCTCGCGCGTGGAGATCAAGGCTGGAATCATGAGGATCTGGGACCGCCATCGTCGCCTTCTTGGCAAGGTAAACAGAGGCATCAATCGTCTCTACGTCCTCAATGTGCAGGTGGCGCAGCCCGTGTGTCTCGCAGCCCACTGCGATGACAACGCCTAGCTGTGGCACGAGCGCTTTGGGCACCTCAACTTTGAAGCCCTGAAGCAGCTTGGCAACAAGGAGATGGTGCAGGGCATGCCGCGGGTCGAGCATGTGGAGCAGCTCTGCGACACCTACGTCCTCACCAAGCAGCGGCGACTCCTGTTCCCTCGTCAGGCGAGTTTTCGCACCAAGAAAAAGCTGGAGCTAGTGCACGGCGACCTCTGCGGTCCCGTAACACCGGCCACACCTGGAGGCCGATGCTACTTTCTGCTACTCGTCGACGACGTGTCCTGCTATATGTGGGCATACCTCCTCGACACCAAGGCAGCAGCAGCTGATGCTATCAAGCGTCAGCTGGCTACGGCAGAGAAGGAGTGCGGCTGCAAGCTTCGAGTGTTACGTACCGATAACGACGGCGAATTCACAACGGTTGAGTTCGCGTCGTACTGCGCTAACGAAGGGATTCAACGCCACTACTCCGCGCCGTACAGCCTACAGCAGAACGGCGTCGTCGAACGACGCAACCAGACGGTGGTGGGGATAGCCCAGGCCCTCCTCAAGCAGAGGGGGATGCCGGCCATCTTCTGGGGAGAGGCGGTGATGACAGTCGTCTACATTCTCAACCGCTCGCCCACCAAGGCTCTCGGCGGCAGGACGCCGTACCAGGCTTGGCATGGACGCAAGCCGGCGGTTGCCCACCTGCGCGTCTTTGGCTGCCTCGCGTTCGTCAAGGAGCTTGACCACGTTGGCAAGCTCGATGACAGGAGCACTCCGAAAGTGTTCATCGGCCACGCGGAGGGCACGAAGGACTACCGCATCCTTGACCCGAAGACACAGCGTGTGCGCACGGCGCGCGACATTGTGTTCGACGAAGGGCGAGGTTGGGCGTGGGGCAAGAAGGTGGACGACGGCCCGACTCCGACGTACGACGACTTCACCGTCGAGTACGTCCACTTCGAGGGAGCTGGGGTGTGGGCAGCTCTTCTTTGCCAAGCGCACCTACCCCAGTCTCCGAGCCTCCACCAACTCCAGCGACTATAACGCCGGCTGCGATGAGTTCTCCTCTGCCACCACCACAGCTTGCCACACCACGCTCTCCGGCGCCAACAGCTACTCCTCCAGGCATGTCTACACCAGCACCTGCTCATGTCGAGCATAACCCGGTTGAGTTCGCTACTCCGCTCCCTCACGATGAGGAGCGTGTCGACGTGTACCATGACAGCGAGCCGTTGAGGTATCGCACGATGGAGGACCTTCTCGGCGATGCACCAGTGCCGGGACTGGTGCCTCACGACCTGGAGGCACAGTTGCATCTTGCGTGCGACAACGACGAGCCTCGCTCCTTCGCTGAGGCTGAGTGACACGCGGCATGGCGCGCCACGATGAAGCTAGAGATGGATGCGGTTGAGAAGAACCGCACTTGAGAACTCGATGATCTTCCTCCTAGACACCGCGCGATCACCCTTAAGTGGGTGTTCAAGCTGAAGAAGGATGAGGTCGGTGCCATCGTCAAGCATAAGGCTTGCTTGTGGCACGCGGGTTTGTGCAGCAGGAGGGGATCGACTTCGACAATGCCTTCGCTCCCGTTGCACGTATGGAGTCCGTGCGTCTCCTTCTTGCGCTGGCTGCTCAAGAGGGCTGGCGCGTCCACCACATGAATGTCAAGTCGGCGTTTCTCAACGGCGACTTGAAGGAGGAGATCTACGTGCACCAGCCGTCAGAATTTGTCATCCCCGGCAAGGAGAACAAGGTGCTGCGCCTGCGCAAGAAACTCTACGGCTTGCGGCAGGCACCACGGGCGTGGAACGCCAAGTTAGATTTCACGCTGAAGGGGATGAGTTTCGAGCAAAGTCCGCACGAAGCGGCCATCTACCGGAGGGGCAACGGCGGCAATGCCCTGCTGGTGGGTGTCTACATCGACAACTTGGTGATCACGGGTACCAAAGATGCGGAGGTGGCAGCGTTCAAGGAGGAGATAAAGGCCACCTTCCAGATGAGTGACTTGGGGCCTCTCTCCTTCTACTTGGGGATCGAGGTGCACCAAGACGACTCCGATATCACACTTCGACAAATCGCCTACGCCAAGCGCATTGTTGAGCTAGCTGGGCTCACTGACTGCAACCCAGCTTTCACTCCAATGGAAGAGAGGCTGAAACTCAGCCGTGACAGCATGACAGAGTAGGTGGATGCCACGCAGTACCGGCGCCTTGTGGGAAGCCTTCGGTACCTCGCCCACACGCGGCCGGACTTGGCGTTCTCCGTCGGCTACGTCAGTCGGCTCATGCAGCGACCGACGACAGAGCACCAGCAGGCCGTCAAAAGGATCATCCGCTATGTTGCGGGGACTCTTGACCACGGTCTCCACTACCCGAGGTGTCTCGGGGTGGCATATTTCATCGGGTACAGCGACAGTGACCACGCCGGCGACATCGACACCAGCAAGAGCACGAGAGGGGTGCTCTTCTTCCTCGGCAAGTGCCTTGTTAGCTGGCAGTCGATCAAGCAGCAGGTGGTGGCCTTGTCCAGCTGCGAAGCTGAGTACATAACGGCTTCCACCGCTTCAACTCAGGCGCTCTGTTTCGCTCGACTGCTTAGTGATCTCCTTGGCAGAGACGCTGAAGCAGTGGAGCTCAGGGTAGACAGCAAGTCCGCTCTGGCCTTGACAAAGAACCCTGTTTACCACGAGTGCAGCAAGCACATCAGAGTGAAGTACCACTTCATCCGTGGCTGCTTGGAGGAAGAGAGCGTCAGGAAAAGCTACATCAACACCAAGAACCAACTTGGTGATCTTCTCACCAAGTCCCTTGGTAGGATCAAGTTTCAAGAGTTTTGCGCCAGGATTGGGATGATTCAAATCTCCTAGAAGATGACGCACAAGACTTAGGGGGAGAATGATGGAATAAGTCTAGTGCAGGCGCTTTATGCTTTATGCTTTGTGCTTTACGCTTTTCGCTTTAACATCTTAGACTAGCTTTTCAGCTTTTCGCTTTAGCATCTTAGACTAGCTTTTCAGCTTTATGCTTTAGCATCTTAGACTAGCCTTTTCAGCATTATGCTTTAGCATCTTAGACTAGTATTTTAGCATATGCTTGGCTGCCCACCAAACCTATATATATGTATCCCAACTCTTTAAGTTGGTCATGGCATTGTAGTGAGTAAGAAACATGGAGAAAGTTGCCTCAACACTGAGTGTCATCCAACACAATGCGAGTGTTGCGCCTAACAATAATAACACACCTATAAAACCGAAAGACCATATTTAATACCCCTGTCCCAGAATAAGTTCATTTCTAGATTTGGTCAAGCTCAAGCTCGGTTCAGTTCGACCAAGTTTATTAAAAATGTATTAATATTTGTGAAGCTAAATTATAATCTGTTTAGTATATGTACATCTTACAGTTGGTGTAATAAGATAAAATTACATATCATAGATTTTTAGTTTTAATATAATATAAAAATAGCTTTCATACTGGTAGATCATACAACTATGCCAGGATAAATCTCAGAGGCCATGGCTGCAATACTGTTACAGCTACTTAACAATAGCCATATAGTTTTTATGAAAATTTCATGGGCAGATAACATTTAGAGGGAACCTAGGAGATTCACTTCCTGCTGACAGTATTATATA
Organism: Zoysia pacifica; assembly: GCA_001602315.1. Taxonomy (NCBI): domain Eukaryota; kingdom Viridiplantae; phylum Streptophyta; class Magnoliopsida; order Poales; family Poaceae; genus Zoysia; species Zoysia pacifica. The sequence continues at coordinate 16,361 of BCLH01000388.1, forward strand.
ATTCTCTTTTGATAGTCCATACATATTCTTTATGCCTATAGTAAAGACTTTTTCTAAAACTTTAAAGGTATTTTCAGTCTTGACTTCTTTAAAATGCTATGGAGTACGCTCAGTAATTTCATATCCAATTGATTTTGGTGTTACCTTTTCCTGGAACACTTTAAGGATATCCATGTAATTGTGGTTTCGGTGAATGTCTTCAGTAGTATGATGTGTTCATATGTACTTTAGAACTATGGAGTGCCCTTGCCTTGTTTTCTAGGAAATATTTTAATGATAGGGAGCTCTTTTGATCCCTCATTGACTCTTCATGTGTCACATTCTCTTAGTTCGTTTTTGTATTTACTTTTCTTTGTACTCTAATGTTCTATTACAAAATTACAGGTATATTATTATACTTGATGATATATGGGACACGTTAGCTTGGGAACATATTAGGTGTGCATTAGCTGAGAACAACTTCAGCAGTCGAATAATCACAACTACACGTGTACATGACGTTGCTCTATCTATCTGCTCAAAAGTTGATGGTGCCATATATGAACTAAAGAAACTTTCTTGGGATGACTCGAAGAAGTTATTCTACCAAAGGATTTTTGGCTCTAAAGATGATTGCCATTCAGAGCTGAAGGAAGTGTCAGAGAAAATTTTAAAAAGATGTGGTGGAGTTCCTTTAGCCATCAACACCATATCCAGCTTATTGGCTGACAATCCAAGAGATATTCATCTGTGGGAAAATGTGCTTAATTCTATCGGCTCTGGACTTGAGAAAAGTCGAACTGTGGAAAATATGAGGAATATATTATCTATTAGTTATTATGGTTTACCTTCTCACCTAAAGCCTTGCTTCTTGTATCTAACTTCATATCCAGAGGACTGCAATATACTGAAAGATCAGTTGATACGTAGATGGATATCTGAAGGTTTCATTCAGGGAGAGGATGTGGTTACTTCGTATGAAATTGGAGAAAAGAATTTCAGTGAACTCATTAACAGAAGACTGATAGAACCAGATCATATTGATTCTTATGGCAGAGTACTAGCTTGTCATGTACATGATATGGTACTTGATCTGATTACATCATTGTCCTATGAAGAAAATTTTATGACCGCATTGCATGATCAGAAATCCACAAGTGTACCTAAAACAGTGCGCAGGTTATCCCTTCAATTCAGTACAGATGGACACGGAATGTTAAAGGCCAGCGACTTATCCCATGTGAGGTCACTTCTCGTTTTCCCTCGTGCTACCAACTTGCTGCCTCGTCTATCAAGCTTCCATATTTTGCGAGTACTAGATTTTGAAGGCTGTCATGATTTAGAAAGTAACCAAATTGATGATGTTGTGACTTTATTTCATCTAAGGTGTCTCATACTGAAAGACACAAGTATTTCAATCCTTCCTAAACAAATTGGAAAACTCTGTTGTTTGCAGACATTGGACTTGAGGAACACTAACATAAGTGAACTTCCCACGACAGTTGTTCAGCTAAGACAACTAGTGCGGCTATATATTGACAGGTCAGTGATAGTACCAGTAGGATTTGGGGGTATGAAATCACTGCAAGCCCTTTCACATATTTATATCTACAAATCCATGAACACCACAGAACTAGGGAGTTTAAGTGAGCTGAGGATTCTCCACATTTCAATTAGTGGGGTATGGTTTGCGATCTGTGAGTCGTTAACTGACTCGCTGTCCAACCTGAAAAAGCTCCATGAACTGCGCATTGTAGGTGGCGCTATATCCAGATTACCAAGGTGGATCAAATCCACATTCTTAAGACTTGATACCTTAGAAATAAAGATACGGGAACTAGACCAGGAGGATTTACAAAACCTCGGGGCTTTGTCAAGTCTTTATGATCTCTGTCTTACTGTGGTTGAAAAAAATGGATCAGAAAGGTTGATCGTTGGCATTGATCAAAGCGAATTCCAGAGTTTAGTTAAATTTTCGCTTTCCTATGATGCAATGAGGCTGATATTTGCACAGCATGCTATGCCAAGGCTTGAATACCTTGAGCTTGTCTTTAGAGTTCAAGAGATTAAAGATTTTGATTTCGGTTTGGAAAACCTACTATCTCTTAAGCATATCAGAACAAGAATTGATTGCTTGGGTTGCAGAGGTAATGAGGTGGAGCTTATTGAGGGTGCTATAAGGAAGGCAGCATGTGCAAATTCGAACCATCCTAGACTTGATGTGATCAGACATTTTGAAGACCTTATGATTAGAGATGATGAGAGATTACTTGTCCATAATGAATCAGACGAAATAGAAGAAGAGGTATGCTAATTCACCACTTTCTGTAACATTCTAATTAAATTAACGTCTACATCAGCATATACAGGTCACTGTAGTAGATGATAAAAAAGAAGTGATGTTCTAGGGACTGGAAATCGAATGGGAGGAGGGGGATAGTTTCCTAATGGAAGCATTTTTCTCCCATGCTCCATAGCATCACTGTTAAATAGAATACCACACATCTAAGCTGCTTCTGTTATTTCATTGTACAGATCAAGGTGGAGAAGCTGGGCCTATGGGGTGGAAATGGTGGGGTCAGTTGGGACATCAAGGTGGCATCCTATCGTTTGGAAAGTGTGACGATTTGCAGCGGCACAATTATCGATGCGATCGCATTTTCTTATTGGGACAGAAATGGGAGGCACCACACAACAGATTTTTGGGGTGGCACTGGTGGGAGCGTCGATACGGTGAGATATCGTGTACCTTCTGTTATTTTACATCCTTCATATTTGTGTAGCCCAAATACAGCAAACTGTGTAGATTATTTATGAAGGACTCACTTTCACCGTGAGAGCAGTTTATTATACTGTACATACTAATTATCACTCTTCCCCCACAGATTAGTCTTGGCCCTGCTGAGTTTATCTTGGAAGTCTCCGGAACAGTCGGTCCATTCTTTTCGATCCCCGCAGCTATAACCTCACTTAAGCTTATGACCAATCTACGTAGCTATGGACCTTTCGGAGTGCGACAGGGAACTCCATTCTGCACTACGGTTGAGAATAACAACTGCATTGTTGGTTTCTTTGGACGTTCTGGTGCTTACCTCCATGCACTTGGTGTATACGTCTCTCCTATTTGAGCATTGGCCACAGCTTGTCGCTGTCCCTTTTTGTAATGTGCGAAATCAATAACGTGTATTTCTTCTGAATTTTGTTAGTCACTGACATGCTTTTTTTTCAGAACATATCCCATCCTTGAATAATTTTGTTAGTCATATTTAACTTTGTCTACAAATTCTGGTATAGCCTATTGGTCAAGTAACTGCGGACCAAGTTAGGAGTAGTTGTTTGTGTATGTTAACACTGAAAAGCACCGATAAAGACGAAACACAAGATTTTTTATTTTTTTGCAAAGCTCAAGGTGGATGATCTTGTGCTCACGGGTCAGGAAGACAAGGAAGCAGCAGCTTGGCATTTTTACAATGATCTGCTGGGCACCGTAAGACATAGGAACTGGACCCTCGATCTTCCGGCTTTTCATCAGGCCTCACACAACCTATCATAACTTGATGCGCCATGTTGACACACAAAAATCACAGGATTCAATGCTTGCGTGCGTTCATCTTGATCAATTTACCGTCGCCAATGTAAAGAAGGAGACCATATCATACCTCGTTATGGTTTTCATCAAGTTTGTCTTCATCGACTCTACATTTTGAGAGTTTAAACAACATCAACCTTCTAGAAGCACTCAAATACCAAATCTCTCGAAGTGAGAGTACCAGATATCAGATCTCCTGATCTCAAATCTATCTCTCGATGACAAATCTCTCGAAGTGAGATTTTCCGATGTCAATCTCCTTATGTCAAATCTTCCGATGACAAATCTTCAAAAGTGAGATTTTCCGATATCAATCTCTCGATGTCAAATCTTCTGATGACAAATCTCTCTTCGAGAGATTTCCCGATGTTGTAACATCTTGCGTTTTCTCAAATTCAAGGAGTAAAAATTTACATGAATAATTCGAAAGTTAAATTCAAGTTCGAAAGAGATTCAAGAAAATCCTGTAATAATTCAAATTTTTAATTTAATTTGAAATCCAAACGAGCGTTCAAACTTTCAACAAGTGTTTGAAATGTGGTAAACAATAAAAAAAATTGTGGATTCAAATTGATCTTAGGTTGAAAAATGGTAAAAGTTTAATGACACTTTATGAACTCAAAAAAAAGGACCGCACTGAAATTTTATTTCTAAACACTTAGCTGTTTTTAAAGTTCCTTAGAATTCAATCTATTTCAAATCTCAACTTGACTTCAAAGTAAAAATTATTCCTCTTGAGGTATTCTATCATCCTGCAAAATTTTAACTTGTTCAGAGCTTAAGAAATAATTTTTATCGACCTCAAAAAGAACAGGGTTAACTGATATGAAAGACAACAATATGAAAGACAACAGTTTCAAAAAATTGCTTATAAAGTTTTGCTAAACCAGTAAAGAGTAAAGAAATAAATAGAAAGATAAGTTTCTATAAATTTTACAAGATTAAACTGATTTCTGAACAATAAATAATTCGAAGAATAATTTAAATCAATTTCAGGCCACACCAGATCCCGTATAGTCACACGAGATCCGGCTGAGCTCCAGGCTCCGGCCATGGTGACTGGCGGCCGGCGGCGGTGGCGCTTCAGCCGGAGGGCGGTTGCCGGCGGTAAACACGGAACTTCTTGCACCGTAGCGGTCCTCGGGTTACGGGGAGAACAGTAGAGGGGTCCACAGGCCGGGGTTCTCACCGGAGGCGAGTCTTCGACGGCGGGAGTCCCGCGGAGGTCGCGCGGTCGGTGCCGTTGACGAAAAGCAGCACGGACTTCACCTAAAGCTTTCTAAAGATGTGCAGAGGGCCAGCATGGTGTCTGGGCGTTGAGGAGGTCGGAGACGAGCTGTCCACTGCGAGGTCGAAGGGGTTCCGTGAAAGTGACGGTTGAAGCTTCCAAATCCTGCTCGTTTGGTCACGTTGTCGATTCACCACTCCAGATGAAGCGATACAAGTTGAGGAGCGTGTATGTCAAGGAAATCGGGGAGAGCTCACCGGTGGCGACCATATTTGGGGGAAGGCCGGCCGGTGGTCCGAAGAACTTGATTTGGGGAAAGCTTCGAATCCATCTCGCCCATAGAGGAGGGAGGCGAGCTGAGTTCCGCGGTGAGCTATAGGAGTCCCTGGAGAATAGAGAGAGATAGATGAACGGCAGCGCCGTTCTTATCCTTGCGCGGTGACGGCAAAGCGGCAAGCAGCAGCCAGGCAGGCTAGCAGGCAGCTGCGTGGAGCAACGGGGCAGAGCGGCAAGCGGTGAGCTAGCAGGTGCGTGTCTCTTGCGCGTGAGCGGCAGCGCTGCGCTGGCCAGCTGGGGAAGAAGAAAAGCGGTGCTGCCGCTGACTGGTGGGGCCTGCAGCCTTTTTTCATTTTTCTGATTTCTGCCAATTTGAAAAGCTGCACTGTTTTTGCTCTGAAACATCACCTTTCCGAGCTCAATTTTTCATGACATTTTTCAGATGTGTTCAAAACTTTAAAATGAATAACTTTTATTTTTGGAACCTGATCAAATTCAAATTCGAAAAATTGTTAAAAATTTAGGAAGATATTTAAACAATTGAAAAAAAAACCCTTTATTTGGCCCTTTTAAACTCTTATATAAGTATTATAAAATTTTCTAAATTCAAGTCTTGATAAGGCCTTTCAAATAAAATTTTTATTTCACATATTTTCTCTTAAAAGTTTGATTCTTCATTTTAAAATTTTGAATTTGAACCCAAATTTTGAAATTTTAGTTTGCATTCATGTAACGACCGGGTTTTCTCACTTTTCGATAAAACCCAATCTTACGTGCCTTCGCCTATCCCAAGAGGTTGGCAAGCACGTTTATCACAAATGAACAATCGAGAAACTATAACAGAAAAAGAAAAGAAAGATAAGATAAATTAATTCAACGAGATCATCTACAAGACTTACTGACATTCTTAAAGCAGAACAAAACTACCGAGAATCGAAGAACTGGAACAGCAGCGGAAACAGCAAGCAGGAACAACCACCAAGATGAACCACTATCACCACAGGCAACTCGAGTGCAGAAGCGAGCCTCAAACTACAACTGGAAGATAGACGAGAATGAACTTTTAGCTGACCTTAAAAAAGAAAGACGTGAAAAGCCGTGAGTACGTGAATACTCAGCAAACCGCGCACTATCTATCAACAATGTATACATGCAAAGAGTAGTTTCAAGAATAAAAGCTGGCTCAAGTGCTAAATGCAAGTTCAAAACATTTTATTTTAAAGAAGCGAGAAGTTTTATTTTAAAACAGTCCAATTTTATTATCTTGCCCCGCAGGGATCTCCGTTATCCCGAACGGGGATTCATTTTAAATGCCGCTGTAATCTCCACACTCGAACACAGCTCAAAGGCCAGAGTCTAAAACATTTTGAAATAGGAGAGGAGAAAGAAAAACAAAACTATTCAACGAGGAGCACAACTCAGGGGCTGTCCTTCAAAAAGGACATGGCAATGCGCATTGACTGGAACTCTGCAGAGTTTATGCACCTGGTCCCACTAGAAGTGGCACCATATCAAGGACCGCGGCCGCAGCCCCCGATATAGTAACCACACAAGACCCATCAACAAGCTTTGACTGGCGCTATCTGTCCTCCAGAATAGGGATCTCAATTGCCTACGCAATCGGGTCCTAAAGCTGTGAGGAGCCTACCACTGATCAGGTGGAGTATTTTGATCTCATGTGGTGAGTCATAGCTCTACACCACACTAACACAACACCGTCAACCCACGGGTGAACAACCAGTCTCGGCAAGCTTCAAGATCAAACCAACTGCCCATACAGGGTAACATGATGTATATGGTTGTCGACTGAGCGTACAAGGCTCGAAGGACTCGGTCCTTAATTACCGGGGCAAGCACTAACTCCAACCTCAACGCCAACAACAAGTCTCACGGAAAGATCCTAATCCGGATCTTTCTGTTGTACCCACAATAGGTACACCCAAAAGACTTCCCAAAAGTCCCCCAGCACCTCATACTCCTACCTGCCCCGCTAAATAGTTTGTATAGAGTTATTTGCAAAACACACATATTTGAATCACAGTTCAAAAGCATTTAACACAAATTTCATTTTTGTGGTGATAAGGTGTGAAGTATAGTAAATAAATGCAACTAAGCATGGCTAAGCATAAAAGTAAAGTAGAAGTACTAAAGCAGTCCTAGGGCTTATAATATGTGAAACAATAAATAGGCACAGCTTAGAAATATTGATAGCATATTTTAAAATAGTTGGCATGCAAATTATGGTTTCAAACAAAACATGAAGTTTAAAAGTTAGGATCAAAATTGATCAAGGAGCACGGCTTGCCTTGTGAGTTGAGATCCCATCCGAAATCTAGGTCCATCCAAAATCTAGGTCCCCGTGCAGAACAACCTTCAAGAACTCGACAACATCTCCAGCTGGACAAATGGCACGAAAAACAGGTGAGAAACTGAAAAGGACAACTCGACAACTACCAGAACGGACTCTACGGACAGATACACAGATCAGATAAGAACGGACTCCAAGACACGATATCACGATCGTTTCTCGGGGGAAAGACACAGACTGGGCCGAACACGTGAGAAACAGGGTTAGGACACGGTAGGCGGCACATGTCCAAGAATCTAGTCACACGTTGGCCCTAACAGGAAAGAGCTGAGGCACAATCACAGTCACGTGACCACAAGATGAGTCACAGCGGGACTGTGGACATGTGTCCAAAGGCTTAGACACGGTGCTTGCCACGTGACCCATGAGATGGTCACCGGCTGCACGACTAAAGAACGAACTGGACACCACACGAGCTACGAATCGGCCTAACCAACAGGAGAGGAAACGAAAGGACAGAAGTGCTCACGAAAACTAGAGCCAAGGTTGAAGCAAGACCACAGGAATGATGGCTGAAGGCAAAAGCGGCGCCGGAACTCAACATGACCGAACAATCCCAAACTCGGGTTCGGTCACAACCGATTCCGCTGACCTTGGCCCAGAGCTGGAACAATCTCTGCACACAACGGAAAACTTAAACTTCAGTACCAACTCGTAGCCACGAGTTGCGAACTTTGCAAAGCGACCAAAAAGATGCAAGACAAGGAAACAGAGCTCAACATAGCTTGGTTCAACAAAGAGCCGGCGACGTCAATGTCACGGAAAACTTTCTGACGAAACAATCAGTGAGCTAACCCAAGGAACGACGATATAGACGGTTTAACCTGCTCTCAAAGTGGCGGCTCAAAGCAAAATCAACCAAGAAAGGAGACGGAGAAGTCAGCACTCACAGATTGAAATAAAACAGCGAGAAACTGAACAGAGATATAGAGATGCTCACCGAAACTTGAGTAAGAACCCAAGGGAAGCTGTGAGAACACAGGTCGAGGTAAAGACGACGTAGCTCAGATCTTGGGCGTCGAACACAAAGAACGATGGTGATCCACCGACCAGAGACGGGCGAGCCAAAATGAAGACAGCGATGAACTCGGACAACGGGATGAAGACCTCGACGACACAACGACGGACGATGAGGACGGCATGAGCGATGACAGGGATGTAGCTTGAGACGGGGCTGAAGATGCTGGAGGGAAACGTCACAGAACGGGAGATGATGCGAACCTCGGAACCTTACGTTCAAACAGCCCGCAACACGGTTCACGCCTAACTAACTCCTAACTAAAGAAGTAGACAATGACATTAGATAGGGACAGAAACCAAGCACACACAATTGAAATTAAAAGGAGAAGATGCTGCACAGCCCACTGAAGGCTTGATCTGATGAACTCTACTAACTGCAGAATGAAGGTTGAAGAAGAAACCTCACTCATGAAACTGGACGACACGAACTGAAAGACAAGGCTCCACCAAACCTGCTCAAGGGACGGTCACCATCAGAATACCACACGCAGCGCTCAACAGGAAACAAATCCAATGACTACGAGGATCTCACCACGGGGAAGACCTGGCGGGGACAAAGCCAGGATGATGAGCAGGGCGACAGTATGGACGAAGATCGTCAAACAGGGACGACGGTGAAACTCAGCAATGAACGGGAAAAACCCACTTCTACAGAGCTCTAACCAGCAGTAGAAGATGTTGCTGCTGCAGAGCACAGGCTCAACCCGGAGATCGCCTGAAAACTGCTGCTATAGGATGAGGCACCACAGGGGTCCGCACCTCTCCAGACATTCAAAGACAAGGATCCAGGTGGCGAAACAACAAACTCGACGGTGCCCAGAAACCTGCAGTGGTAAATCGGAGACTCGCGAACAAGGACTACTGTTCGATCAACAAATGAACTGGAAGTCTCCCACCACGGCGTCTTCACCCTGCACAGACATGACAGCCAAGGCATCGACATTCACACGGAAAAAGCGGGCACACGATCAAGGACTCTCACCAGACGGCAACGACTTCTGGCGATGGAGTATTAGTGGGTCAGAAACAGCGCGCGTGGGACAAGCAGCGACGAGGCATCAGCGGGATGACGGCTGGACAACGAAAGGGCTCGACGGAGAGGCCGTCAACTCGCAAACAGGGATCGATGGGTTGAGGACGGCGCGACCAACAGCGAACGACCAGGGACGGGCTCGACAAATCGAGGATGACACGGTGCTGGCGACGATGAGCAACTCGGGCACGATGGATCAGGAACAGGGATGAGGTCAAGGACGACGAGAAGACGAGGACGACCAGGCCTAGGGCCGGCGCAGGGCTTGGCGAAGACAGACGCGGGATGACGACGGGCAGCGCGGCTCCCGCGAGGCGGGGACCAACGACGTGCGGGAACGTTGCGCGCAGCGGGGATCCGCGCGAGGGCGACGAGGCGGTGAAGCTGGCAGCGTGGTTGATGGAGACGCGAGGACGATGGGGCGCACAGGACCGACGAGTTGAGGTCGAGGAGTGGTCGACGCGCATCAGGGACAGCCGCGTCAAGGACAGCATGGCGACGAGTGGCTCGAGGTGAGGACGTCGTCAACGGGGCGACGCTCACGCGCGGGCTCGTCGGAGCGCAGACACGAGACGTCGCGAACAAGGCGAGGCTCGGGGTCGATGATGACAACAAGCTCCTGCGCGAGGCCGATGGAGGGCAGAGATGATGTCGATGACAGCGCGGTGCAGAGACGGGTCGGCGCAGGGAGGAGACTGGGCGGCGTGGAGCAGGGCGAGACACGGGGCGCATGCCGGCTGGGGGAAAAGGAGGTGCGAGGCGGTTGGAGATGGGGAGCGGTGGCCAGCTGGTGTCAGGGCGCTCGGAAGGAGGAACCCTCCTGCGACGGATAGGGTTAAAGGTGGCGTGGTTGGTGAGGGAAGAGGAGGGTCGTTCGATCGAGCAGATGAACGGTTGAGATCGGGTGTGAGCTAGCAGGCCGGCTGGGCCACCAAAGAGAAGGAAAAATTCGGCCCAACAACGAATTTTACGGGCTGTTACAATTCATTTGTTCCCTTTTTGGAGCTAAATAAATGTTGAAACATTTTAGAGTTATAACTCTTTTCAAATAAACAACTTTTATTGTGGGCCTGAGTTCAGAATCAAAATAAATTTTATTCTATAAATTTTAGAAAACAGAAAACCAATTAAAGGAGGAATTTCATTTGGGCCTTTTTTTGACCTTTTGCATAGAATTTTACAAAATTTACTAAAATTCAGGTCTTTACAAAACATTTCAAATGAGATTTTTAATCACAACATTTCTTTGAAAATTTTGAACTTGCATTTTTGAAGTTTGAATTAAATTTGAAATTAAACTAGAAACTCATTTTGATTTCTTTTGAGCTCGGTTTCCGAAAGTTCGAATTAACAACTTGCTGCTTTATTCAAAATGTGAAGTGTTACCGCGCCGTCATCTCCTGCTAAACTCCTGGCGCAAGCATTGGCTATCACGTTCTGTTAGTGCTCCTAGATTAGCGGCCAGCCGCTCATGTATGATGTACCGTGCCTATTTATAGGCCCTTTGTATAATGAACTCATCAACGCTGCTTGCTTCCTGTGATTTACACTCTTACAATATTAATTGACAATATTCTAAAAGACTAGAATTTTTTGAAAAAGCATTGGAAGAGCAGTGCTTTGTGCATGCCAGTCCTGGACTTGTTGAATGTCCTGTACACTTAGGTGGGATAGAGTGGTATTATTGTTTATGTAGTACCTCTGTGCTGCCAAATCACCGATAATTATGATGAACGCCTACGTGGTCCTGGTCATATAGGCTCAAGTGTGTTTCTTTTCCAGTCTGTGCTTAAGTATCAAAAAAGATGCTGTTTGCCGCTCCCTCTGTTGTTAATTGTTTTATTAGGACAGATTTTAGTTAAAATGTATTTGATTTGTTTTCCTAAACAATTTAAGAACTGAGGGAATATTTGTTTACTCATGATGCCTTCACCAGATTCCTCTTCTTTTTTTTTTCTTTAGGAGCCCACGGTATTCCAATTCTGTTAGCATTGGGCCTTTATCTCTTCATTTCTTCAATATTTTTGCTTCACTAGCTAATACGTTGTTTCTTTATGAGTTCTAGAATGTACAGTGAGATTGTATCACGTACAATTGCTGAAGGGGGTCCCTATGCCTCAAGGACATCCTTTGTAAAATTCCTGAGGAACGAAATATTTAACATTGTACTTCGTTTTCTTTTAAGGAGAGACTGATTTCTTAGCTTTCTGGATAGCAAGGTTTGAGTTCTGTCATGGACATGGGCCATAGGTCCTGGGAACGAGATCACGAGGCTGCAGTGCTATTTATATGTACTTCCTCCTTACGAGGCAGCAGTGCTATTTATACTAATCCCTTCCTTCACTTTTATAAGTTATTTTAGACTCAAATTTTGTTCCATGATGCGAATGCAGTGATTAGAGTATTCAATTAGTTCATTTCACATGATAGATGGTTTTACTGATCTGAGGAGTGCACATAAGCTCATCTAGGAGAAATGTTGTTCTCCTCCAGCACCATCACCGCCTGCGCGCCTGTGCCAGGTACCAAACATTGCATACAAGCATTCAGTGTACCGTGGTAAAGGAATAATTTAGTTTATTTTGAAAAAGAACAGTATATCTATCCATTTGTGTTTATTTTGAAATTCACTTTATGTTAGACCTCTCTCCGCCCTCACACCTCCGCAACGCTGCGCGATGACTCCAACTTGTACAGCATTGACGTTGCTGTCTTTATCAAGGACCAATTAACATTCTGAAGCGCTGAGCAACAACTCAAACTACTACCATTCTTTTATCTTTACGGTGTCACATTTCAAATAAAATACTAATCATGAGAGAAAAAAAATAGAAGATACATGTTACTAGAACACTTTTTTTTTTTGAACCTATTCAAACGTCACTTGTTACTTACAACATTTTTCTTCTTAAACCTGTTTAAACGTTACTCGTTATTTTTAATAGGTTAATTAGATATATGCCATTACAATTTTCTCGTTTTGAAAATATATCATTATAATTCACGTAATTAAAACGATGCCATTACAATTCTACCTTGGTTGGAACCGTGCCATTATATACCATTTCTACCTGTTTTTGTACACTCTCCCTGTACAACTATTTTGTATGGTCGGATTTACCCCCGTAATGTTCCTATGTACTGTGACTCCATTCAAACTGATCGATCCTATTGCCTAATCTCTCTCTCCCTCTCTCTCCACGAACGAATGGATGGCTAATCATCTGAGAGCGGTGATGATGGACGGTGCGCGCATCACCGCTGAGCTGCTCCAGATCGGAGTTTTTCATGTCGCCGTCCGACAGGAAGCTTCTGTCACTGCATCGCCTTGCACGAGACTTGCCCGCCGACGCCGTTGCCGAGACGCCAGCACCGTTCCTGCACGCTGCGCTCGCTTCCATCTCACGGAGGTCAAAGCTCCTAGCCACCGCGTTTGACGACTCCATCGCTGTGCCTCCGCGAGGTGCTGCAGCGTTTGAAGGTGGTGGCCGCGACTGTACAGCGCGGAGCCGGATGCGGCTGCTGCGGCAGTCCGACGAGATCGAAGAGGAGGGGCGCGAACTGCACCAGGACCTCAGTACCTCACCACGATGCTCGACCTCCTCCCCATCATCGAGCTGGGCCTCGCCGAGGACGTTTCGGACCTCCTGTCCCTCGTCTCCCGTCACTGCCGGCAGTCCCCCTCCGCCGCCGTGGTGGAACAGGTGCTCAAGGCGAGGGTGTTGGCGCTAATACACGAAATTGAGCGGGAGATGGTACCTGGGTGGGAGAGGCTGGAGGAGATCCTGCAGGAGGAGGTGGGCGTCAACGACCCGGCGAATTGCATCGACGAGATAGAGATCTGGAGCTGGAGATCAGCGAGTGCTCCTCGGAAAGATGGATGGCGGCGACGCCTGCACTTGGAGAAGGCGACGAGGGACGGGGAGAACCTGCAGCGCAGTGGAGTAGCATAAGGCGAGGGCGACGGGGAGGAGCCGCGGCGAGCTAACCAGTTTCAGCGGCGGAGACGAAGGAATGAACCTATAGGGGCAAATCTGGGCCATACGAAATGATTGTACAGGGAAAGTGTACAAGAACGTGTAGCAGTCGTATAAAACGGCATGGTTCTGTAACACTTCGTGTGTTGAAATAGAGAAACTAATTTGTACAAGTTCGAAATGCTGAAATCCGGGCACAAAAAGAAATTGAAATAATTCAAGCTAGTTCAAACTTTAAGTTGAATTTCAAAATGCGAGTTCAAATTTTTTTTTAATGTTGCAAAACAAAATTCCCTTTGGAAATCTCTTCTAACAACTTGAATTTTAGAGGTTTCCGTAAAAGTTCATATGAGGTTTAAAGGCTCAACAAAAATTATTTTACTCTAAAAGATGCCTGTCTTTAAAATTCAATACCATTTTATTTATTTCGATTTCGAAGTTGACCCCAAAATAAAAGTTATTCCTTTATAAAAGTTTTACCATCCTACCAAGTTTCAGAATTTTTGGAGCTCAGAAAGTACGCATTTCGGATTAAATATTGAGAGCAGCACTGTAATTCGGAGAAAATTCGAGAAAATGAAAAAGGGAGCGGGCCCCACCTGTCAGCCACGCTGTTGGGCTTTCCCCAACCTCCGGGCGCCAGCGCAGGCATCCAGGTGTCGGCTTCCCTGCACCTTCTCGCTGCATGCGCGCCACAATGCGTAGGACGTGTTCTGGCCGAGTTACTGCATCGCAGTATCCCTCTGGCCGTCGCCCTCTCTCTCTCTCTCTCTCTCTCTCTCTCTCTCTCTCTCTCTCTCGCTCGCTTTGCGAACCAGGACCTCGCTATGGGAGAGCCCCACCCGAGCCTTCCTATCTCCCATTTCTCGCCTCGTGCTCCTCCAGCTCCCCACGAGCTCAGCTCCGCCTTCCCCGCATTGGACTGCACCAATTTTCGAGTTCCCCCAAAGTTCGAGTTTTGTCGGCGCCGTCCAATCCCCTCCAATGTCTGTGGCAATCCAAGGTTGAAGCTTCGATTCCTTGCAAGATTAGCTACCTCTGTGGGCGGCGTAACCATTGGTGCAAAGTTTTTCAAGCTCTCATGACGTTTTGTGTAGGAATTTTGGAGGTGCACCACGGCTACCACTAAAACACGTGGACCTCGCCGGCGATGACCTCCTTCCGCCCTCCTTCGTCGACAAGAACCTCCTTGCCGAGCCTACCTTGTTCCTGCAAAGCTCTAGGGCCCATACCCGAGGATCCTCGACGATCGTGCCGTCCGTACAACACCGCCAAAACCACACATGAGATGCTCAACGCCGTCGACCTATCTCCGGTGAGGCCCTCGTCTGGGCGACTTCCTCTTGGAGCTCGCCATGCGGCGGCGACCCTTTTGGCACCTCGCCCCAGGAGCGCGATTGTCGGGGCAAGCGCCCCGGCGAAATCGCCGAAGCCGCTGCCGACCGAGCCATGGCCGCGCGTCGCACACGCGCGTGGAGCCGAGCTCCACCGGCATGGGCCAGCAGCCTGCGGACAACGGCCCAAGTGGCCTCTTCCTCTGTGGGCCGGCCTCGCGGCCCAGTCCCCATGGGCCAGCGCCAGGCCGCCCATTTCATGGCCCAGCCTCCCAAGTGGCTGGTTTCCCCTGTGGGCCGCGATGTGAATAGGCCCAGCCAGCTGAATTTTCAAACATATTTATTTATTTGGCAGAAATTGGCTTGGAATTTTAAAAATTGCTATAAAATTCATCTTAGCTGCAAAAATTACAAATAATATACCGTTGGATTCCTCGAAATATGTAAAACTTTCAAAATTGCATTTCACCCCTAGAAGTAGCTCTGTTAATTAAATTTAGTACCTCATGCATTTAGGAATCGTTGGAGAAGGCCAGCAACTTGCTCTAGTTGCTCCGGAGTCATCTGCAGCTGAAGATCATTCTCTTTTTGCACTAACCCTCAACAAACAGAAGACAAGCCTCGGTGCATTAACCATGTTTTAATATCTGCAACAACTTTTGATTCTGTGCATGTGTCCTCATTCGCTTAGTTTTTAACTGCAGAGGCTTTATGCGGATATTGCAAAGCCACCACCGACTGATCTACTCAATCGTCTTGCAAATATTGATGCCCATCGACATCAGGTCAGAGTTGTGAACAATAATTGGACTGCGTTTACAAACTGATTCAAAGATCAACATTAGAAATATTTGTAGCTAGCTTTATAGAGTTAGAAGTATTCTTAGTGCAGACTGGCTGGAATGCATTTCATCTGTTTTCTGCACAACACTAGCAAGTTTTCTGTTCATGCACAACACTAGCAACTGGACATTATGGCTTGATTAGTCCCATAGTAGCAAGTTTTCTGTTCATGCACAACACTAGCAACTGGACATTGTGGCTTGATTAGTCCCATAGTAGAAAGTTTTCTGTTCACTTTTTTCTAAAACATCATATTGCAGGGGGCTGATTATGCATCACATGAAGGTTCTCTCCCAAATGACATGCACAACACTAGCCATGGCAGTGATGATGGCAACAATGAGTGTAGCGCAGGCATCTGGCATGAGTGGCACTGGTGTAGGCAATGTTGGCAGTATCAATGGTGCAGGTAATGGTGGCAGTCCGGTTATGGAGGAGTAACATGGAGCTGGCGTATGATCATTTTGGCATCTTTTGGTTCAAAGTCAAGAGATGCAAACTGATCAGTTTGGCATCTTTTGGTTCAAAGTAATGGGATGCAAGAGTACTTTTGTAAATTTTAGATGCTAATATGGTAGTGACCAAAGTAGTGACTAAAATTGTGACTGCTATTGCTTGAGCCATCTAAGTAGTGGTATTCACTTAGCTGGTTGTAACAAGCTTATTTTGCTACTTCAACAATATTATGTTTTAATGTCATGGTTGAGACCTACAAATGATATGGGTGTTGTGGATGACATGATTTACTTTATATCTGTGTGTGTCATGAGAATTGATATGAACTGTGAGTGATTACTTTGTATTTATTAATTCTGGATTTGCGATAAAATTCCATGGTGGCCTGTGTAGCTTAGCAAATTGATCAATTTCCTGTGAGTCACAGCCATTTTCGTGAGGGTGATCTCGCACCAGAAGATTAATTTTCATGTGTGTTCAGGTCATATTTCATGGCGGCTTTCAAAACACACGAAAACATAAATTTCATGACGGCTTTGAAAACACACGAAAACGTAAATTTCATGACAGCTTTCAAAACACGAAAACATAAATTTCATGACGGCTGTCAAAACACATAAAACATAATTTTCACGACGGCCTTCAAAACACACAAAAACATAATTTTCGTGATGGACGACAGCCACGGTAATTCGTTCTATAACCTAGCGACATCTTGCATTTCATGAGAGCCACCTTCATGAATACCCATCGTGAAATACATTCCTGAGAGCCAGCCGTCATGAAATTGCATTTTTCGTGATGTGGAAGGCGTGTGTGATTTTGTGTGACGGATGGCTGATATGAATTATTTTTGTGGCGGTCCTTTGTATTTTTGTGGCAGTTTTCGGCACGTTTTCTGGTAGTGGTGTGGGCCAAGATATGAGAGATTCGAAAGATCAGCACACGTATGAAATGACTGTAGAGAGATTTCATCTGTCAGAATTTGTAAAAAAGAATAACTTTGGAGTAAAATTTTCGTGTTCACGTTGCCTAATCCATCTGTTGAGAACATTTTACCATATATATGTAGAAAAAAAACTGTACTTTTTAAGAATTTGAGATAAAGATTAAATTTGTACAATATGGCCATTTCAAAGAGGGTCATTTACACTGTTACTACTTAAAAGTTTCCAAAAAAAATAATAGCTCTCTATAGCTGATTTAGAAGGTCTACTGGGCTACTGCTAGGGTATGTCATTTTTGTAGCTATCATTTAATTAGTTACCATAAAAAAAAGTTATAGCCAAAGATGGCCATTGTTTACTATAGCATCCCACCTCAAAATGAGAGGTTTGCTATCCAGAATCAGTCTCGTGACAACTCGACGAAGCGAAAATCTAAAAGTACATATATAAGCACATATAAAATAGAGTACAAACTGAATTTTAATGTTATTATAACTTAGGTTCTAGTTGAGTGCACAAAAAAGGTTCGAAATTCGATTACATAGCAGAAACGATACAACACGATGATACATAACTTAAAATAAAATCATGTCAGCCCATAAACATGATTTCATCCCTCCTGGCCACAATAATCTACGTGAGGCATACCTGTAACAAAAATTTAAACAACAAACCCTAAGCAACTAATACTCAACAAATCTTACCCGTCAAATTGACCTTCTAAGACCGACTCCTAGCATGCATTAGGCCTGATCAACCTATGCTATAACAAATAAGGTTTTATACAATTAATTAAAGTGCAAAACAGCATGTACAACACCAATATTCACTTCTTACTACGATGTGACAACGATCACAAGTGGTACTTAATGACCGCGAGGGACGGCAATTCGAATCGATTTACATCCTGCAAAAGAAACCCAAGTAACACAACGTACGTGCACTCTAAAAAAAGTCACGTACGGCAATCTTTCACAACAACCACATAGGGCCTGTCCGAGTCTCACTCCTCTCGAGTACACGTCCTCCAAACGATACCACACATCGAAGCTATCCTGGTTAGCCTGTGCACTCTCCCAAATATCATCACCATAAGAGTTGCGGGGGATCGTTCAACCACTACGTTAGTTGAGTTACTTCGGTTTACTAGTTCCCATGATCACTAGCATGTTTTTGGTACTGTTCAAAGTTGATCAACGGGGTCACAACGATCAGTCCTCAACCTACACGAACAGGGCTATGGCGGACAAGGGTCAACCTTGCCACCTCGACCTACACATGAACTTCCCCGTCCGGTCTCATTTTTCATATCCGTGTGAGATTATAGAAAACCTAAACCAAACCTATACCGGGTAGTCTCCATACCACCCGGTCTTTCTACCAATGACCCAATATTATGCGTAGCAACATCTCACGTGAGGCTAGACAAACTAAACCAAACCCATAGGAAAAATAGAGGTGCTATGTGCAACTAGGTTTCAATCGACTCCTACACGTAATGCACAATACAAGACTTGCATACATGTGGGAAAACAAGAAAAAGTTTGTAAAATATTAGGAGTGCACTGGGGCCTGCCTTGGGTTTGTGAAGTGTTAGCACAATCAAGAAAGGAGTTACTCACAGCAGCGGGATCCTCAGCAACGGGCTCGTCTTCAACGATGTTTCCTAAATGAATGCGAAATGCATTTGAATGAAAAGAAATAGAAAACCAAAGCAAGAATGATATGATGTTACTTAAGAGGTGGATGCCATGATGCGGTGCAGAAATGAGATGCAAGTTTATTTAATTATTTTATTTAGAATATTCCATTCATTAATTGCTAGAAGAAATTAGCTAAATTACTAAGGCCTCAATATTATTGAAGGAATAAGCATGGCAGTGGAATTAGGGTAACATGATGATTTGGTAACCATGTATTGCAAAATAAATCATCAATCAAATTAGGTTCAGAATTAAACATGTAAAAATGAGGAGTATTAAGATTAATTTGTCTCAATAATGCTTCCTAATTAAGCATGTCCAAACCTACTTAATACTTCATTTACATGTGGTAACCATGATTAAAAACTAACAAGGTGAAAACTTCATATGCATGATGCTGGAGAGAAGCTAAAAATCATGTGAGCATGAATGGAATTATAAAAGGAATGAATTATTTAAGACTATTTTAGTAAAGCATGTGATTATCATTTAAAAAAAATGTATTAACATGGTTATGGTAGGCAACAACTTCCAAAGCATTTACTGTACACTAAGTATTAGCATGAGGGATTTTCAGCAAAGCTTTAGTATTTTATCTTGCTGAATTATTTTAGTAAAATTAAAACACTACTGAAACAAGATAAAGCAATTATTAATAAATTACCCAGAAAGAAATATGCAACATGGTGAGTTGTGAAATGTCATGATAATAATGTATGCCAAAATTTATAATTTAAATATGCAACAGATTCCCATCGAAGCTCACCTAGTGGCTTAACCAGCCAGCAGCCAGCAGCCAGGCACTGGAGGATGTAGACGAGCGGCACAGGAGTGGTTGCCACCACAGCTCGACGGAGATGGGGTGTCACCATGGAGGCGCGAGTTCCCGACGAACGTCGGCCAAGAAAACCCCAAAATCCTACACATCGGGCCACGGATTTGAATGAGAAGTATTTTAATGGGTGCGCTCTAGCATGAAAAAGCTATGGTCGAGATGGTTTAGGAAGTGCTCACCGGTTTCAGAGGAGAGAGTGCCGGCGGCACCATAGGTTGGGGATTGGGGAAAAGCTCGATTTCCCGCACAACCGGTGATGAAATTGATTGATTCTCGATTCCTAGCAGTGAGCCATGTAATCAGGAAGCTAAGACCGAAAGGGTTTGAATATACCTTGCTGGAATTGGCTGGATTTCACCGGGAATCAACCACAGGTCTGAAAACTCGAAATTTTGGGGAAAACCCAAAATTCGAGCTGCACTGTGTACGAATGGCGAAATGGAGCAGTGGGGAGCTTGAGAACGCTGCTGTGCGCTCGATTGAACAATATTTGGGTCGGTTTCTCTCGGGGAAGCGGAGGATTCTTGCGAGGTATGGCGACGAATATGCTTCTGTTGGCAAGAGAGAGAGTGAGAGAGGAATGGTGGTGGGGTGCCCCTGGAAGAAATAGAGTGGGGAGCAGGCGTGGTGTGCTCAGGAAGGAAAGGCCAAGTGAGTAAGGGGAGGTGGGTCCCACGTGTCAACCGAGCTCAACGTTGAAGCATTTTGGGTGCAGTAAAACAAATAGCAAACGAATTTGGATTGGATTGAAACTTCATAGGATTGTTCTTAAACCTGTTCTCTCCACTCTAACCAACATGACAGGAAGATTCAAAAGGAACTGGAACATATTCAATTTGGAAAACAGCCACCCGATAAGGAAATTCTGAACTGCTGAAAACAGAGCAATTCTGCCATTTTCTGAGGGCATAAACAAATATATACCGAGCTCCAACAATTTGAAACTTTGTAAGGAGATAGAACGTTTAGAGATTAACAAATTTTGTTTTGGGATCAAGTTGAAATCCGAATTGGATTTTAATCTACAGAATTTAGAAAACAGGTAATCATTGAGGAATAACAATTTTCATGAGCCCTTCTAAGTAGGACGAACCTTATTAAATCTTCAGAAGTTCAATTTTAATAGCATTCAAGTAATATCTTTGTTTCTTATATTCAAAAAAAAACTTTTCTTTTGTAGAGTTTTGAAATTTTACTTTTAAATTTGAATTAAAATTTCATATTTGAAGATTTGGTTTGACCTCCATCTCATTGAGCTTGGTTTCTCCACAAAATTTTGAGTCCAATCCAAAAATCTCGGTTTCCTGTTTTTAAGAAGAGTGGGATGTTACATTTACTCTCCATTTAGCTTCTGCTAGCTAGAGGTCCAAACACAGCACGGGCTACACAGATCTGAAGTTGCTAATAAAAATTAAAAGTGCTCTCTCTGTACTTATAAATGGCATAGCTACCGCTATTGATGGAGATGTTTTTTCTTAGCTAGGTTTTGCCAAGACCACCGCAAAGTGGTTTATTAGCCTTCTATTTTTTATGGTTTAAAACACATGGTTTGCTTGTTAATCTGCATTTTTATTTAATTTTGCCAAGGGTAGTCAACTGATTGTACTATATATGCTCCGAAAATCTTCATTCATGCTGAAAAGCAAAAGTCATCCTGTGTTTGGTACTACCTGTAAATGTAGGGTCCGTTCACTGCAGATGAACTGCATAGCAGCAGCGGCTGCCGCTGCAACCGTCCATATCAAAGTAAAACGTCTATACCGCTTGCATCTATATCCAACAAAATTAAGTGCAGCCGAACGGACCATAATTCACTATTTTTGTGTCACACGTGTAATCTTCTCATCCGCTTACTCCTTTAATTCTTTAATTAATTTCACTGTTGATTTATAACATTAACTTTGATCATTTATTTTATTTGAAAAGTTTGATGAATATCATAACAAGTTTGTTATAATTTAATTTATCTTTAAAGTTATTTTAATTATAACTTACAATTTTTTATATTTAAATTGATTTTTTTAATTAATGATCAAAGTTGATTTTAAAAACCCAACAGCGATATCGAAGAACAGATGGAGTACTGGATACTGTGCTCGATACTTTTTGTTCTTTCCCCCACGGTGACTGCTCTATACGGACCCGTAATGTGTACGAGAACACCAGAGTACAGTATATCTTGACGAAGCATGAGATTGGATCAAATTATAACACTTCACAATTGATCCTTTTGAATAATGTGTTTTCAAAGTTTTTTTAAGTACATATAGCACCTAATTAAGCTAGTAGGCCAATGGCAAGAAGCTACTTCTTGCCGTGCAGCAGCTGCATGTCATCGTGCCTGGCCTTCTGCTCCATCTCCGACAGCTCCACCGTCCTTTTGTCGAGCCAGGAGATGATGTCACGGAAGACAGTCTCGATGTTGTCCGTTGACTCGCCGGAGGTGAGGGCGTGCCACATACCCGGGTAGAGCTTGAACGTCTTGTCCTGGCTCGCCGCCGACCGGTACAGGAGCTCGCTCACCGACGGGTCGGTTACCGTGTCTGCGCCGCCGTGGACGATCAAGAATGGCAACGTCACCTATAAACGCTACACACAGGTCTCGGTACAGTTTTTCATCGTAATGAAGCAAACAAATTACAACTAATTGCAGTAAAGAATATCAACCAAAAATTAACAAATTTAATTTGGAAAGAAAATTACAGCTTCCCTCCTCATGTTCCCTCCTCCCATAAGTCCTCCCATGATGTATTGATTTTTTTTATTGAAAAAAAATTATAGCACGTTGGATCTATAAAGAATTAAGGGCTAATAAAAATTCATCACGTTTAGGGGAGCAAGCTTGGGAGAATAGAAGGAAAATTCGAAGCACATATATAGCTCTGTGAACCGCTCCATGAGATTTAAGTAATTCAACAAATGAATGTCATAACTTTATTTGCTTTGAATTGGCAACTACTCTCTACGGTTTTAAAATATTGACACCGTTAACTTCTAATCTTGATTATTCTTATTCAAAAAATTTGTTCAAATGTGTAACACTTTGTTATTATTTGATTTATCATTAGTGAAATTTAAATCACAACTAATAATTTTACACATTGAAATAAATTTTTTAAATAAAACGAATGGTTAAAGTTAATGCTAAAAGTCAACGGTGTAAATAATTTAAAACCAGAGGGAGTATATATCAATGTCAAAGAAGCCTATATTTTGTGTCTAGGGTGGATATTAATATTACGAACACTATTGACAGATTAATATTACGATCACTATTGACTTGTCGCTATAGTAGCCATGTGATCTAGAGGAATTAATTGGCGTCGTTGATAGGTCAGACAAGCAACTACTTGAATAGCGATGTTCATCTAGTAGCTTACGTGCCGCGTAATCGATGCATTGCTCAGTGCGAGCTTGCGGAGCCCACATGTTTGTGAACGGAGGTTGGCCTCGGGGTTGGCCGCGTACGAACTCTTAGAAATTTATAACTTTCTAAAGAAGCAAAACCATAGAAAAGGCATGCATCTGACCTGCTGCAGGAGGTTGGCCTCGAGGTCGAGGCTGACCTTGAGAAGTTCGTACGCGGTTTTGAGGCGCGGCTTGCCCTTGTAGCAGTAAGGGTTGCCGCGGATCTCATCTCTCTTCTCCTGGGTCTTGTACGCTGAGTCGATGACGTCTTTGGTGGGTACGATCTTCCAAGTTGGGATGATGCCGGTCATGGCCTTCAGTATGTTCACCACCACGGGGTGAGGTTTCATGTCATCTGCAATCTACAGCGCGCCGCACATCAGTTCTTTTAATTTCTAAACTTTTTAGAAAAACAGTCATATATCACTAGAAAATAGTACAACTTCTGTTCACTTTTTTATAGGTTGTTTTAGCTTTGAGCACGAGAATTAAAAAAATAAAAAAAGTATGGTAAGTAAAAAACGTGAAGAAAAAAGACAGAGATAAATATTTATTGAAAATAGAGAAATTATATTGAAAAAAGAGAGTTGTATTAGAAAATGAGAATGATATATATTGAGAAATAAATTTTGAATGGTAGAATGACTTATATTTGTGAACGGAAAGAGTAGTTGGGTTATTCGAGTTGCTTGCTCCTGATCTTGTTTGTTTGACGAATTGACGTAGTTTTGAATTGAATTAATATTTAATATACTAGTTGAAGGTAGTGGGGTGGGTGGCATAAAATTCCATCTCCGTATGGTCGACAAAATGTCATCGTGCGAATAAAACAACGGCAACTGTCTAACGAAAGCGCCGCCGGGCCACCCGGATCGGTTTCTTTAGAGAGAGAGAGAGAGAGAGAGAGAGAGAGAGAGGAATAGGCCACCAACGGGCAGCGAAAAGCCAGGAAGGAATTAAGAGAGGAAGTACCTTACACATGGGCGCGACGAGAACCGCGCCGCTCCAGAATTCGGGCCGCGCGCGGTGGAGGAGGAGGGCCACGGCGCCGCCCATGGATTCGCCGAGCAGGAACCGGCGGCCGCTGCTGGTGCGCGTGGCGGCGGCCTTGGCGACGAAGAAGGCGTCGCAGTCCGCGACGAGGCCGCCGAAGTCGGGCACGTAGCCCTGCAGCCCGTCGGAGCGGCCGTGGCCCTCGTAGTCGAGGCCGAACACCGCGAACCCGGCGCGCGCCAGCCGCTCGCCCGTCCCCCGCATCGTCACCGCGCACTCCACCGCGTACCCGTGGCAGAGGAAGACCAGCGCCTTCGGCGGGTCGAGTTTGGGGATCCACGCGCAGGAGAAGAGCCGCATCCCGCGCGAGTTCTTCACGTATTCCTGCGCACCGCACCATCCGTTAGTTCCTTGGGTTAGCAGCGAGGCCGGAGTAGACGACGCGTGACGGGTGGATGGGACGTCGCTGATTACCTCTTTGTATTCGAACGCGGCCTGCTCGCCATGACCGCCGCCGTTGGTGCTGGTCATCGTGTTCCTGGCCAACGATTCGGCAGAGCAGAGAAGATGAGAAGAGAGGCAGAGGCAGAAGAAGAAGATGGTTGGTTACCTCGCGGGGGCTATCTGCCAATATATAGTTCCATTCAAGATACTAGTACAGTTTAACTCGGTCCTTACGTCCGTGTGCACCATGTGCCGGCGTGAATAAATAATCTTTAATCCGCTGGCACCCAATCGACTCAATCATCAAATCGTTAACGAACAAATGTATTTCATTTCGTTTCGAGCAAATTAAGCGCGGATTTTTCTCCGGAAAAAAAATTCTGTTTTGAGAAAAGATCCACCTTTTCCGATAGGAATGTTGACGTCGGTGGCTCCTTGCAGATATCATTATTTTCTCCACTGAGGACTTTTTCTCCGGGACAAAAAAATAAGGAATCGGATGCTAGTAGCACGTCGTCTCTGACGTTGACCTTCGAGATGAGCCCCATCTCACATATGTCGGGCGCCACTAACTCCACAAACAACATGTCGCGCGTATCTCCCTGCTACGCACGCGACATCCCAAACAGTTTTGCTACACATTATAATAATATTAACAGCTAATGATTACATACTGCTTTTTACTTATTAAGGCCTCGTTTGGTTGTGCTTTTGAGCGGCTTCTTCGCCAGCTTTACGTCTTATTCTTTTTTAAGGAGCTAGAGGTGAAGTTAGAGCACAAAAAGATGACTTCTTATGGCTGCTTTGTTTACGTGACATTTTTCTTTATTAACTACTTCTATAAAATAGAAGACTCACAAAAAAAGCCGTTTTATCAACATTTTTAAGAGCTGAAGCGAGAGCCATAAAAGCTTTTTTTCCAATGAAGCCAGAACAGAAGCCGTTTTTTAGCAGCCAGAGCCCTACCAAACCTAATTGGTTTCGCTAGAAGAGAACAGCTTACCTGTGTGTTGGTTCCTTCAATTTTGTGTGGCTGCACCGCGCTGTCTCTACGTGAGTGTTAACCACTTGATGGTCAAATTAAATCTCCGTTCGATAGGGATTATGGTGCTGCTTCTCTAATTGATTATAAACGCTTATAACCTACAAGTGATCTTACCCATATATATTTACCAAAATATTTTTTTTATTTTGTACTAAGCACCTATGAGCTATTAATAATATAGCTTTTTACCAATTCTGCCTTCCCACCTCCCTTAATCCATATTAGATAAATTATTTTTGCCAAATAATTTTGACATAAAAAATAAATTTTATGAATAAGCTAGATAATCTACTTTCACCAATAATCTAAAATATTAACACTACTTCCTTTTAACATTACATTTGACTATTCATCATATTCACTAAAGTATGATAAATATGATACATTTTATTATAATTTGGTTATCATTAAAGGTATTTGAAACATGACCAAGTAATTTACATACATTTCAATATTTTTTTAGAAAAAACTCTAAGATGACTAAAATATCAATATATTAATATCTTGAAATTGGAGGGAGTACTAATTAAACACGTGAGTAATGGACGGAGAGATAGCAGTTGATCGGTACCAGTCACTGGGCCCAACCGAACAGAGCAATCAGCCGATTAAATGTGATAGTACACGGTCCGATTGGGTTTATTGAAAGAAACTATTTTAAGTGACGTTTATAACTTTTAAAAATCATATTTAACCATCGCTTATTTAAAATTCTTCTGAAAATATTGGTTATTTTGTTGTGAGTTGTTTCATCAAGTAAAAATACTTTAAGCATGATTTATTTATTTTTATATTTGTAGAAAAATTAAAATTAAAATAAATAGTTAAAATTGATATCTAAATTTTTTAAAAAATAATACTTAAATTGAGACGGAGAGACGTATCAGCGCGAGTTCGAGCTACATCAATTTTTTTTTTCTTTTTGCATGGACGTGATTTTTTTGAACGGACTCTATTTGAGCTCCCTTAACGCCTCCCCACAATCGCGGATCAGGATCGTCTACCTTCACCCCCGTGTAGTCACGACGGTGACATCAGCTCCATCTGCCGTCCAATGAATCCGACGGCTAGCAAGAAGCACGAGTCTTTGCTAGTACTAGTGCTCGCACAATCAAATCGCAAAAGGAAAAATCCTCACACGATCAGTTTATGACATTTTTTTCAACTTGTGCAGGAACCTAGCACCAATATACATTTTAGTCACAGATTATTTTGTTATTGTCTAATATTCTTTCCGTTGGAAAAAAAATATGTTCTAATTCCGTGCCATTGATCTTTAGCGAATATTTCTCATTATAAATTTAAAAAGTATAAATTTTATATTAACTGCTAAATTAATTGAATCTATATAAATCATCGGTCAAGATCAAAATTAAATGACACCAAATCTAAATGTCAAGTTTTTCTAGGATGGAGGGAGTAACACTTTCTTTTGAGTGACACTTTACATTTTTTTGTTTTCGTGTTATCTAAATTTGTCCAATATATAGATTTGATTAACCTTAACAACATAAAATTTGCACTTTAAAATTCGTGATAAAAAATATTTCCATAATATATACTCCCTCCGATTTTACAACATT
>BCLH01000388.1:43517-110633 GCA_001602315.1 Zoysia pacifica
TTAATTTATAGAAGCTATTGATCAAAGGTCGGTGGCACAAAAGTCAAACATAAATGTTTTCTCGGCTAGAGGGAGTATTGTATAATACATTTAGAGACCTAGATGAGAAGAGGGAAACAATTTATGAGACCTAGAAATGCAAAACAAGAGTTTGAGATATTACATTAAAAGTTCAAATTAGTTTAGAGAGCCAGAAATATAAATCAGAGTTTAGTAACTTAGATGAGAAGGAGAACATAATTTAGAGAGCTAGAAATAATTTCACTCTATTTTTATTTTGATGAACTCCTACGTATTCAAAGGCTAGTATATTTTTAATCAATTCAGAGGCGAGCGTTATTTTCAGTGTTCTGATTGGCAATAATTAAGTTTTAGGCTCTGTTTGGTGGAGATTATGGAACTGCTTTTGCTACTGATTATCACAACTTATGCTATAATCTCTACCAAACACTTAAAAACCATAAGTGATTATGCTCATAATCACCTATAATCATTTATACATTTTGTACTAGTACCCATAGTTAAGCTGCAAATTGTAGCTTTTTATCACTTCTTCTCCACCACCTATAATCCTCATTGGATAAGTTGTTTTGCCAGACATTTTGACATAAAAAATATATTATATGGATAAGTTGGATAAGTAATTTTTATGAATAATCTAAAGTATGAGCAAATGTGAATAATCATAATCCCTACCAAAGAGGCCCTCAGTGTGTTGAAGCATGGGTGCACCCCGGCCGCTCGATCGAGTGTTTGGCAAAACAACTTATTTGATATGGATTATAAGTGGTGGGAAAGGAGAAGTGATAAAAAGCTACTATTTGTAGCTTATGGATGCTAGTACAAAATGTAAAAGTGATTATAGATGATTATGAACATAATCACTTATGGGTTCTAAGTGTTTGCTAAAAATTATGGCATAAGCTGTGATAATCATTAGCAAAAGCAGCTCATATAATCTCCACCAAACGTAGGCCCGAAGTCAATGGCCCCGCAGACAATCCCTTTCACGGTTTCACCTCCTCACTCTGGCGACTGCCCCATACTAGCTTTCTATCAGGTGCTGAATCTCCATGCTGGAATCACATTGCTGAGATTGCTTTTTTGCTTATTTTGTAAGTAGATTTTATTTAAAACTTAAGAGGCTTCATGCCTTCTATAATCTGCATGAATATAAGACAGATTCTGAAGTAGACCTAAATCATTATAGATGATAGATGACTGCAGTTGCGAAGCTAGCATGCAAAATACTTTGGCGCCACTCTTTATTTATACCCAAATTTATATAGAAGATTAAGGTAAAAACTCACAACAATTAAGGCAAAATGTGTTCGGACCGTGGTGCATATATACACTAGGGAAGGCTCCCGGGAGCCAAAGCCACAACGTCATGCCATGGCGAGAGCGGGGCGGCGGGCAGCAGCGGTGCGCGGGTGGTGGGCATGGTGACTTGCAGAAGACAGGGTAAGGTGGGGCACGACCGGCAGGCATGGCGGTGGGCAGCGGCGCCACTGGTGTGGAAGAAGACAAGGGCGTTTGTTTATATAAAAAGCTCAAGGGTCATTTCAGCGGCTAGTTGATGTCTCCATGGGCATTATAGCTAGATCACCCTCTTCACAGGCATTCTGGTGAGTGCTAAAGTAAGCATGGGCATAATCCCAAATTCCTCGTGCTAGAGTAGAGGTGCTATGAATTGGATTGTTGAGCAGATGCATACCTCTATCAACCGCTAGCATTGAGGATGGACGTCTCAGCTACAGAATGCAGCTTCTTGGAGACAATTATAGTTTTAACAGTTCTTTTATTTTGTGTATATTGTTGTAACAATATATCATTTTACTGATTAATTTCCTGAATTTGCATACATGGCATGTTTTGTGTCGGCTTGAAACAGTTGAAAGGAATGAATAGATCCCTTCAAATGTGATCATGGCCCCCATGTGTCATGTTTCCATACTCCGACGGCTGCAAATTTATCATTGATAAAGTTAGATATAGTTCTTATATTATGTGTTCCTCCAACTATTTGGTGTCAGTATTATCCGTGTTTAAAAATCTTAGACAGCCTGGTAACGGTTGCATTAGAAATAGGGGGTGTAAAAAAGTGAGTACGAAGATACCCTCTAAACCTATCTTAGATTAAGAAAATGAACAAAGTTTTTAAAATCCCATCCACTTCTGAAATACTAATTTATTTTTTAAAAACTAAAGAGTTTGGAGGTAATTTTTGGTGCAGTAAAAGTCGATCAACAGAGGTAATGGACCTTGTTCGAACAAGCGGATGGCCCATGATGGAGGCCAGCAAGCGGCCCGCCATGACTCCTTCACGCTCGACCCCCCCTCCCCCCACCCATCCGACCATAGGGATCGCCGCGCATTGCTCGACCATGAGGGTTAAGAACAGCCTCAACATCTGACCTTCGGGGGTCGGGCACCGCCTCTAGCCAACCGGATGACTGCAGCAATTGATAAAGGGAGATATTCCCAACATGAACTGACACCGCAGGCGCTATACGCCAAGCCATGGAGAAAAGCTAGACATGTCCACCACCCTATGAATAGAGATGGTAAAGCAGCTAAGAGCCGTTCGCACTATACCCGGAGGTGATAAAGCCACTCGACATGAACGCATGGGATAGGCCACTCCCAACGCACAACGTTTCCACACTAAGCATGGTAGGAGACACAAGGATCTGCCACCTGTGGAGCTGTCTGCCAAGGCAGTTCGAATAGACTTCGCCCCCCTTGCATCAGAGATCGATAGGTTTCGTTGGTTCCAAGTCATGAAATCCCACCCTGTTCCCTATATAGGTTGCACCGGGGAGCTCTCAAGACATAGATAGAAGAATCGATCAATCACACACACAACCGCCCTAGGGTTCTTGATCACATGAAACCCTAGCGCTCTTGTAACCACCTACGATCAAAGCCCTTAAGGTTAATACCGACACCCCTGCTGGACGTAGGGTATGACGTCTCAGAGCGGCCAGAACCAAGATAAATCTCTGAGTCTCTCAAAAGGCAATGCCACATCAACAAGAAGAACACATTTCGTCGTCCCCTCCCTATTACAAATCTTAGTTTCAACCTTAGGCCCTGTGGCCCCTGTTTGGCTACTATAGTTTTTCAATACCAACGAATTGAGAAAACATGGTTTTATAAGCCACTGTCAACAAAACCATATTTTAGAAAAAAAAAGTCATAAGTGAAGTTATTAAAACTACAAAATGGCTGCACTTGTATCAATACTATAGTTTTGAAAACTACAAAATTAATTTGTTTCTTTCTAAAACCAATTTTTTTTGACAAACCATATTATTCTTTTAAAACTCCAAAAATACTTTGTATCCAAACATGGCTTACTTGTCATCGCAGACTCTTCAAGTTTTCTCAATTTGCTTATCATCTTTTCTTCGTAATATATATTGTATTATTTTTCATACATATCTATCTCTATCTCCCTCTTTTTTTGCAGTACATTCCACATTTTTACATCTTCTTAATTCATTTGCCCAGATTTATATTGAAGAGGAGTCAATAGGGATGAAGGAGATTTTCTATTCTCTTTCAAATATATCTTTATATCTATCTCTCTTCTTACATATAATTCACCCACCCTTATCATCTCTCTTTAATTCTCATGCTTAATGTCAGAATGACAAGTAAATTGGAATGGAGCAAGTAGATAGGTAAACTTGAAATTATGCAGATTTTGAAGGTTATTTACTTGTAATATAAGCTTCTTGGTAACTTATGTCATTTCATGCCATGTAATTGTTTATATCAATTTTGCACAGCATCATCAGTATTCTAAGATTGATTGAGACTACAAACACGATATCCTTGAAAAAAATGAAAATCGTTATCTATTTGTTTCCTCCATTCTTAAAATTGTTTCACTGTTAACTTAGCATCATCTTTGATAATTCATTTTATTCAAAAAATTAGTTGAAATTTGTAAAATTATAAGTCATGTTTCAAACAACTAATTTAATGATAAAGCAAATTATAATAAAATATATAATATTTATCAAATTTTTTAATAAGATGAATAGTCAAAAATGATGTGAGAAATTAATAATAAAAACAATTTAAAATGGAGAGATTATAATTTAATGATCTTTTATGTCTCCTCTTCCTCCGGCCAAAGAGAAAATAAAAAAACATCCTCTGACAAAAGCAGCAGCTAACCGTCCAAAATGACTTTTTTTTTTGCTATTATAGTACATTTTCTAACTGCGGTTTCTCTGAAACGGTATCTATGTTATGGGCTTCTCTAAAATGGTACTAAGTATGGTTGATAGTTCTCTAAATAAGTATTATCAGGAAAGTAATTTCTTTTTATTTTCCATTTTTAACATTCCTAGATTCCTAAACTGTCCCTCTGATTTCCTTTATACGTAATGAATCTTTTGGTCGTCTTTTCCTCCGCAGAGCTACTGGAAGCGAGGCAGCTCCCGCTGCAAGCGGCGGCGAGGTCCAGCAATTAACGAAGGCGGCTCCCCTCCCTCCACAGGGCTGCGGAGCGCGCCCTTCTGGCTCCCCCGGCAGTACGCCGCCTCAACCGCATCCCCGACCCCCGGCGGCAGCACGCGGGGCCGTCTGAAGGTGGCTCGCGTCAGCAATGCGGTTTTACTCCTCGTCCTCGAGCAGCCAGGCCGCCTCCACTCGTCGTCCCCCACATGCCCTAGGAGCGACCGGCAGTAGCAGCTCAACTTAGAAATTGCAGTTTTGTTTGATGTTGACGGGCCAAAATTTTGTACTGGTCGACCTGTATGCAACTTTGGTTGAGAAATTTACATTGTTATGCTAAGTGATTCTTTGGGAAAAATTCAAGTAGAAATTGTAGTCATTCTTCTGTATGTTAAGCTCGCGGTGTAGTGTTGTGCTGCATTCCATTTTAACTGGAATATGGTGTTGCGATTGCTACTCACTCTTTGCAAGTGCATTCATACCATCACTTTGAAGTGAATTTTCATCTATATTATTAAGTCAGTCAATGATTTATACGATCAGATTCTACATGTCAATGATATAAAGTGATGGTATAAATAAAGCGATCAAACTCTACATATCAATGACACAAAATGATGGTATAAATAAAAAATATATCTAAAATTATGGTATAGATGAAATTATTTTTTCAAAGAAATCACTAGTTGGGTGTTTGCCTTCACAGTTCAGAACGAGGCATTGTTATGACCTGCAGATCGCAATTGTTATGACCCTCGATGAAATTGCAATCCATCTCAATTGGTTCCTCTCTATCCATGGCAAGAACATGTAACCTGTTGTATTGTAAGCGTAATTATTTTTAGTAATTTTAAAACAGCATAAAATAATTAAGGAAAAACTGGGGAGATGGAAGGCTTGGCGCTGCACGAGGATCGTTCAAGAACATCGATCAGCGCGCGT
Organism: Zoysia pacifica; assembly: GCA_001602315.1. Lineage (NCBI taxonomy): Eukaryota > Viridiplantae > Streptophyta > Magnoliopsida > Poales > Poaceae > Zoysia > Zoysia pacifica. The sequence goes on from BCLH01000388.1 coordinate 48,933, forward strand.
TGGGGCATTGCGGGGGCGCCTGCGTTGGACAGCCGTCGCCGTCGGGGAGCTCGAGGGCGCGTGGCTGGCTCGGCTGCCTGAGACATCTAGGACGAACAGCGCTGCGCTGCTAGAACGAAACGGACAGAACAAATGGAAGTGATTAGGTTAGGTCTATAGAAAATAAGTGGGGTAGAGTAGGAATTTAGGAATGTTAAAAATTGAAAATAAAAAGAAATTCCTTAAAATCCCTGATAATATTATTTTAGAGAGGTGTCAACTAACAATGGTACTGTTTTAGAGAAGCTCACAGTATAGATACCATTTTAGAGAAACTATAGTTAGAAGGTACTATAATAGAAAAAAAAAACTCGAAAAAGGCCATAAATTGACATAAGCAGCTCGTACAATGACGGCTGCAGCTGCTTGCCAAACTTTTTTTCTTTAGTAAAAAAAAAATTCCTATTTCTGAATGTGAGGAAACAATGGACACTGATTCTTTAATATTACTACGTATATTTTAGTGACCGAGGATAAACTGGTGCATAGCTAATTGCCTAGTTTTTTCCTTTCGCCTAGAAAAAAAGGATAACTGGCATGTTTCTAGATTATCCGTGGCACTTGAAGGAAAGAACTGAACAAGCGAGAAGGAAAGCCTCGTGATTACTGGAGCGGAATCCGCCAAAATAAGAGGGGCGTTAGCCGTTTCTGCTACTGAAACATCATTACTTGCCATATCAGACTACCTTAAAATATATTTTTTTTGCTAAAAGGGAGTAAATAAATATAAATACTACAACAGGAGTTAATTCAATGTCATTCAATGCTTAAAACTCCTTGGTTGGCAGTCTGCCAGCCAAAAATTCATTTTTAGTGAAAGGGATTTCAGACCAGTGGTTGAGTAGCCTCAGCAGCACCCCTCAGGTCCTAAGTTTGACTCTGTGGGAGCGGATTTCAAAATGAGGGTAGAAAAATTTCTTCGTTTGTCCCACACCAAAGCACAGTCTAAGGCCTGGCCCATGTCATTGGGCATTCTCACGCACACTGGCGGAGCCAGGAGAGGGCCAGCCGGGGCCTTGGCCCCCTTGTTTTGGAAAAAAGCTTCATGTATTAATATTTTTAAGTGATTATTTGAGAGATTAATATATGTTTCATCAAGAAATTGAGAAAAATTCTCTTTCTATCTTGTTGAAAAGTTCAAAAAATTAATCAAACTAATGATTGGCCCCCTCTTAAGATTATAGCTAGCTCCGCCACTGCTCACGCAGGATATGATGTCACTATGTAAGGGTGGGGTAGGAGTTCAGAGTTTTTCTCAGCCGAGAAAAAATGAAATACCGTGGGGGCGATCTTATCCCGTAGCTTGTGTTTTTTTATGTCATTCAATGCATTGAAATATTCCTTTTGATTGCACATGCCACCCTTAGAGTATTAATAGAGCCAAGACCCCACTCCTTTGCGACCATGAAACATATCATATCCATGGTGAAAATCTTGCGCATGGTTCTCGGTCTCTGGATCTATCAGTATTTTTCACCGCCGACACGTAGAATTTAGAGAGGGAGGAAGATGATGCATCGCGTGTTTGGCCCTTGGTGGCCTAGTCTTTCGATGACTCAAGATTTATCCTGTTTCGGGTGCGAACCGTACATCCAACAGTAATGTGTTGTATTGGCCTTTAGACGCTTGAGAATTAATTACAAGGTTGAGGATGATATGAGTAAACCAGTGTGTGTCTCATGTCTCGTGCAAGTCTATGATGAGGCCTTATATAGGGTTGATTAGGTCGGGGTGTAGTCCTTACGTATCTTGTGATTTTGTGAGATCTTCTCGCCACGTGGGGCATCATCCTATATTGTCTTGTCCTTCGGTGGAAATAGAGACGTCATTACCCATCTTATGAGTGCTCTTGCCTTGTGTTGCTTATACACTCACAAAGAAAAATAGACAAGGATGTGCTAAGCATCTGAACTGTATCGATCGTTCCTATATTGTTTTTAGTAAACATACATGGTAGCTTGGATAATTATTTAGATTTTTTGCAGACTTACAATTAAACCTTTTTCATGGGCTAGATTTCACTTTTTAGATCATGAAGTGCAGTACATGCATAGAAAAAATAGTAAAGTTAGGGGGGGCATGTGCCCCCCCCCCCCAAGTATCACCACTGCTTCTAGAGTAAGTATCCAGTTCCTGATTGAGTTGGAGTTGAATGACGATGCTAGCAGAATAACAAGGCAAACTCACTATTCTTATCTTTTGTAGTGCGTTTGATTTCTCCCATCGGGTGAATTACCACCAGCCTGGTTCAGTTGAAAATGACACAAACTTAGCTATTGACAGTCAGTCTGCAAATCAGTGTAGCATTTAGGAAGTCTAGATTCTGCAGTGATATTTTATATGAATGGTGTGTTCAATGTTTTTTTTGTTGGGTTCAAATATCTTTTTGTTGATTCTCTTATCTTTTATTTAAAGGTAACGAAAGAAGCACGATAAGAGGTTGTTTAACAGCTTCTTTACAATAATTTGGTGAATTTTACAGATCTCTCCATTGATTGATCCAACAAAATTCATCTTTAGTCAAGGAGATGGGAGCTATAATGGCATCAAATTCATCCTACAACGAACTAATGAATGAATAATTTAAAGTATCTTATATCTGGTGCTTTTTACCTATTCTTTTAGTTGCCTTACATGTTTGCCCTTGTACATCATCCTTGTGGAACCAATCCATAACTAGGTAAAGTAATAATTTTATTTTTATATTAACAATTTTTTGACTTGATTTTACTTTTATAATTTTTTGAGGGGGTGTTTTTGGTTGGGCAGGGCTATATTCGCAGTTCAAACAATTATTAAATGCTTAAATGGCAAAACTGTACAGAGAAATTTTTATGTTTGTGTACAGTATAACGTAACCTAGATATGTGTTTTCAGCGGCATATGGGCACCAATTGTCATGGTATGTAAATAAAATTACAGAACGTTGGTCACATTTTTATTCATTTGCCCTAATTGTTTTATGTTTACTTCATGGACATAAATGTGGTATGTCATCTCTTCTACTGCTTTTGTGGGTGTTTCAGGTGCTCTCGGTCATGTAGGCGAGGTCACTACTCTAATAATTTCTTAATTTGTGATGCTATCATTAAATGATATTTAAAATTTTGAGTTGTGAGATCTTACATTTTGATTTCAATATAAATACGTACTCTTGACATGTTGAGGCAACAAATGCATTGTGGCAATAACGAGAGAGGTTATTTAATGAGGCAAAAGATTTTTTTTGTTGACTTGAAAGTGTCTAATCTACTTTTATTGACTAAGCATCTTATTCTTAACTAACAGCAAGTACTTAAGCAGAGGAGCTTTTTTTTACGTTTAGAATTCACTCATCAAATCCTTAAGAGAGGAAGAATTGAATTGGCGACAGGTTAGAACTTTAAAACATTGATGGTTGTAGCCTTAAAGTTCAACCTAACAGGATAGTTCCATTTTGTGGGTTCTATTATCAATTTATCACAGAAAGGGACATGTTCGCGCCATCATCTTCAACAATATATCTATTACTCAGTAGCCACCTTTCCTTCTTTAGATATATGTTTGAATATCATAAAAATATCAGTATTAACTTTCTTCTAAATTACCATGTACCAGCAGCCCTTCATATGGCCATAAACTCCAAAGAAGGTGATGAGAATGAGCTGATAAAAAAATTAAACTAGATGGAGACATACATAATGCAGTTATAGAATGCAATAAATCCTTGATGATTATACTTGGTAGTATTCTACTAGACTCTAATTATCAGAGGTAAATGACTGTTATGTGTAGTATAGTTTCTGTTTTACTATTATCTTATTTTAGATAACTTAGAATATTATGGCACATTAATTTAGTTTTCTCAAGTATGATAAGTGAATATAGATCAATTACTAAAGTTTGGGGGCATGTACCCTCCCCCCTCCCTGCTGAAGACCAATATTCCTTCAATATTCTTTTCTCACTCTAAAATCAACAGAACGGAGCGAGACTTGGCTGCACGATGGTGCGTGTGCAGATCGATGATGGAGAGATAGACTGCTCGGGGTAACTGCTGTCGTACAATGTTTGAATATCATAAAAACATCAGTATTCAATTTTTTCTGAATTACAATGTACCGGCAGCCCATTATATTGCCATAAACTCCAAAGAAGGTGATGAGAACGAGTTGATAAAAAAATTAAACTAGATGGGTCTATACACAATGTAGTTATAGAATGAATAAATCCTTGATGATTATACTTAGTAGTACTCTACTAGACTCTAATTATCAGAGGTAAATGACTGTTATATGTAGTATAGTTTTTGTTTTACTATTATCTTGTGTTAGATAACTTAGATTATTATGGCACATTAATTTGGTGTTCTCAAGTATGAGAAGTAAAACATTCTTGGAAGACCTTTAGATGATAGAAATTGGGAAAGTATGTGCTACTCTGGCAAAGTTGTCCATAAATTATCTTCTAACCATAGCACGGGTATTGAACCTGTCATTTTATATTCATATCGTGAAGAGCACACATATAGATCAATTAGTATGGTTAGGGGGCATGTGCCCCCCGCTGAAAACCAATATTCCTTCAATATTCTTTTCTCACTCTAAACTCAACCAAAAAGTACGAGGCTTGGCCGCATGATGGCACGTGTGAATATCGATGACGGAGAGATGGACTGCTCAAAGCGACTGCTTCCGTATAGATATATGTTTGAATATCATAAAAACATCAGTATTCACTTTTTTCTGAATTACCATGCACCAGCAGCCCTTCATATGGCCATAAACTCCAAAGAAGGTGATGAGACTGAGCTGATAAAAAAAACTAGATGGAGACATAAACAATGCAGTTATAGAATGCTATAAATCCTTGATGATTATACTTGGTAGTATTCTACTAGACTCTAATTATTATAGGTAAATAACGGATTATATGTAGTATAGTTTCTGTTTTACTATTATCTTATGTTAGATAATTTAGATTATTATGGCACATTAATTTGGTGTTCTCAAGTATGAGAAGTAAATATAGATCAATTAGTAAGGTTAGAGGCCCACTACAAGAAAAATCTCCTGTACATACGCTTTCTAAGAGGCTTGATACATTTTGTTTCATGTCTAATAGATTATAGATACGCTTTGGTTAAGCGTATCTGGAGCGTCTTCACACGAACCGTGTCAAAGTTCGTATCCACACATTGGTAAAGCGTGTCTAGAGAAGATAAGACACTTAGTAGACACATCAAAGATGTCTCTATACTTGTTGATATGATTTTATAGACATGTTTACATAGCGTGTCTATAAGTATAGCCACGTTGTACAGTTACGTTCTATTGCGTGTTATAAAATGTAGAGACGCTTTCAAAGATATGTTTATTTGTGTCTAGTTTTGTTCTATTGCGTGTTATAAAATGTAGAGATGCTTTCGAAGATACGATTATTTGTGTGTCTATAGAACATACAGGTATGCTGTTTTTTTTAATGGAGATTTATACCATATGTCTAAAATAGTTATTTACAACATTTGAAGATATATAGTTATAATGCAACTCAATTATGACGTCGTACTTCAACCATTCATCATTGTCAAAGATATGCAATGTATATATATATTACACAAGCGTACTTAATAGAATAAAATATTTTTATATAAAATAAAGTACAAATAACATTGAAATGAGTTCCATTAAGCCTCTCCTAAATAACATAAATCTATGTATAAGCTTTTTGACGTATCCAAGATCCATCTCCCTGCTAAGATAGAAAATAATCTGATTCATCAACACTCCATATTTACACTCTTCCATTATGCTGCAAAATAAAAGGAGAAAAGAATGTGATACAACTTCAAAAGTTATTGGATGCACGATTTCAACATAACAATATTTGAAACCACAATTAGGCCAAACAAATTACCATGGCTGATGTCTTTATGCACGGGTTGGAGCTTGAGCTTTGGGTTTTGGTCTTTTCACCTAAAGAAGCGGGATGGATTTGAGTACATTAAAAATATAGGAAATTACAGAGAGGGCGCTAAATCGTTATACTAAAGAAAAAAACTTATATGTGTCCTCGGCCAAGCAATAGAAGAACCAATAGCATCTCTTAAGGTATGCAAATTTCCATACGGCCTGAGCAACCTTTCATTTCCAGTGTAGCTAACAATATGACCTGTTACGCCAACAAACTCTTCTCCAAGCATGTTCCCACCGATGACATGTGTGCTATCAGTAGTCACTAAGTATGCTAGGGCCACAGCTCTACCACTGTTGGTTTGTGACACCAGAACGACTTGCTTTTGACCCTACCATTTGTACAAATTGATATATTATATATGAAAACAAAACCAATTTACTTTAGAAACAAAAAAGCATATTGTATCATACTGGTTTTGATCGAACATAGTGTACTACTCTGTTGTTTTGAGCTCCCTACATAGAAATTATATCGATAGGATACTATTGGTGAGCAATATGTGCACAGTAACTTATTTCCATCACATCATATACATACATGCTTCATTTTATTATCTACAAATGCACGTGGTAAAGCTATTCATGCGTTGCCTTTGTTGGCTTCACTGCAATTCTCTGTGCACAGACTGTTGAAATGGAATAGCAAGTCAGCCATATGTGTTTTTATGCAACATCAATTAACTATATGGTGATTCAAGTCACATACTACAACACTTTTAACATATCTTAGCAGCTATAATGTCACATGGTACTGATGAATTGGCAAGTCCTCCCGATCCTTTAGGTTGATTCTAGACACGAACTGCCTGCATCTTGAGTGAGCCACTTTTAAAAGACATTAATGAAAGTCTACATTTTGACACCTTTTATCAAAACAACTTTGAAATTATCATCACATCACCCGCACCTTGCTGCTTGGAAACTGCCCATTAGCACTTGATTCTTCATGGCTATCACCAGAAATATGATCATTATCACAATGATCATGTTGGATATTGTTATCATCTACTCTTTCATCCAAACCAACCTACAAAACAAGAACATATGAAACATGCATAAACATATAGTGCACTGATATTCATTCATTTTTCTAAGGAAATAGAACTCCCAGGTGCATACATCATTTTCTGCTGATGCCTCCTCATTTCTCCAATCTCCTTTAGGAAAATTTTCTGCCAAGAAACCTTCCATGCGCTTCATCTTACTATTCAGGTTTGCCAGTTCGCTTTTCATTTCTTTAATTTGAGAGGGAGTCATTTCCTCCTCAGACGATTGCCCAACAAAAGTTAGCCCCTGAGAAACCTCCTGAAAATCTTAGCAACTAGGTCATAGTACCCACGTGATTTTGACTTCTTAGCAACTAGGTCATCAAACACCTCCTGAAAATCTTTTGTTGAAAGATTACCATTGTTTGTCTCTTTTCTTTTTCCTAACTCATCAAAAGACTTATCCTGAAGCAATAATATGCGCAGATGTTTTAACATTGTGGTGAAATTTTAAGATTAATGTAAATACATAGAACAAAAAGTACCATTAATGTCTTCACGATATTGTTAACATAGGTGCCATCCTTTTTTTTGTGACTTGCATCATATAATTCAATCTTGTGGACCTTTCCTTTCTTCTCTTCTTCTTTTAGAATAAAGAAAAGTAGAGGATCTAATTATACTTTCATTGGATTACAATTGATATATCTATATATAAGGTAGAACTTTCATCACCATCTGTTTTTTCAGTCTAGCATGGCTTTTTCTTCCTGTTGTGTGTGGATTCTTCTGTTGATTAGCACACTGAGAGTTAATTACACATAATTGCTGCAAAGATTTCAATCAAATCAGTAGTTATATAGAGAATACTTTATTTTTAATCCAGTTTTAGTGATCAATAATGAGATATCACCTTGTGTTTTTCTCCACTCCATGTCCCAAGGAGAGCACTCCATTGATGCTCATTGACACCTTCTGGAACATCTTTCAGGATTTCATCAAGAAATCTATCTTAAGGATTGAAATACTTTGTCTTCAACATAGACTTGAAGGTTCTCCACCTACAATAACAGTCCATAGGATCCAGTCCCTTGTAAGATGTTTTGTTGCAGCAGGATAGATAAATTTCCCCTTAAACAAAAAATTGACATAATATTAGTCAAAACAAACATGAATGATAGCATTTCAAATAAGAGTTTACCTCAACATCTCTGATTATTCTCATTTTTGCTTCTTGAAGTAGTTTACTGTCTCACCTAGGAATGTGTTGTTGGAAATTAATTCATATTCTTGAGTTAGAGAAAGTCAATTTGTATTTGACTACTATGAGGAACATACAAGATCATTATAGTTAAATCTTGATGTTTCTAGGAGTTGCAAGCTACCATGAGTTGTAGTCTAGTTAGAAGAGGTAGTCAAATTGTACTTAGCTAGCTGTATGGCAGCAGTAGTGGAGTTGGTTTTTGCCTTTAGACAGCTGTAGGACAGCTGCAATAGTAGAGGCTTATGACGGTTTGTAATGCCTATACATATATATGCAATGGAAGGAAGAAGCTTAACAGCCCAAAGATATGAGTGTTGTGTGAGAGCTCCTGGCTCCTCCCATTGTCTAGTTTCTAACATTTGGTATGAGGGCTTGGGTTTGTTAGATGCCGAAGCTCATGCCAGCCGACAAGTCTATCAAGGCTGTTGCGGGCAGCGAAAGTGCAATGAGGGTGTCAGAGAGAGAAGGGAGGGTATCCCTTCAATACCTGGTGTTGAACAGGACAAACTATGGCGCTTGGGCAGTGAGGATGAAACTCCTACTGTGTGCTCAGGGCTTATGGGATGTAGTTGATCCCAATGCTGAGCAGCAGATCAAGGATGTAGAGAAGGACAAGATGGCCATGGCAATCATCTCTATGGGGCTTGGAAATGACATGCTCTTGCAACTTGCTGAGGAGGAGTCTACATTTGACATGTGGACGGCATTGTGCTCCATGCACATGGGGGCTGAGAATGCCAAGGAGGCGAAGATTCAGATGCTGCGCCGGGAGCTCGAGAACCTTTTTATGGGCGAGGAAGGGTTGGTTGATGACTTCGCAGCAAAGGTAATGCTGCTAGTTGGCCAGGTCCGAGGACTTGGAGAGAAGATTGAGGAGACACAAGTCATCAAGAGTCTGCTGCAAGCCGTCTCCGATAAGTTCATCCATATTGCATTAGCGATCAAGCAATTTGAAGATATGAAGAAGATGACTTTGGAAGAGGTCATTGGTTCCCTAAAAGTGCATGAGGAACGCATCAAGGCATGAGGAGCGCGTACTGAGTAGCTCGTCATGGCAAAGGGCTTGGAGTCATTGCGAGGTCGAGGCCGTGGTCGCGACTGTGGAAATGGAGGTCGTGGACATGGAGGCGAAGGACGCAGGGTCAAAACCAAGGATCAATGCTACAACTGTGGAGGATATTGGCATCATTCATATGAGTACCCTGTCAAAAGAAAAGGCAAGAAGCAAGAGGAAAAGGTGCTTTTTGTTGATGGTTTTGGCACGGCTGATTTTAAGCCAGCTCTATTGTGAAGATGAGGAAGAAGACATCGCTACGGTGATGTGAGAAAACAGTGATGTTGCGGTGTCATAGAAAGAAGACATCGCTGTGGTGATGTGAGAAACAAGTGGTTCTGTGGTGCCCCAAGAAGAAGACAGCACTGATGTGCTATAGAAAGATGGTACTGAGGTACCACAAGAAGTAGATGGTGCTGCAATACCATGTGGAGATGAAGTGGTGTTGTGAGACCATAAGTAGATGGTGCTGCGGTGCCTAGTGAAGATGAAGTGGTGCTGCGAGACCACAAGAAGACGGTACTGCAGTACTATGATGAGGCTGTGGTGGTGCAAGGCCGAAAGGAGAATGGTAGCTGCAAGCTGCTAGAAAAGAAAGGGTGGCTGCGAGCTGCTTAGAGAGAATGGTGCCTGCGAGCTGCTTGAAAAGAAAGGTGGCTGCAAGCTGCTAGAAGAGAAGATGGTCGCACGGTGGCGCTACTAGCTATGTGTATGAACGAAGAAGAGGAAGCCGCTACGCGTGGCAAGAAGATAATTCAAAAATATGAACTAAGGGGAGATTGTTGGAAAATAATTTATATTCTTGAGTTAGAGAAAGCCAATTTGTATTTGACTACTATGAGGAACATACAAGATCGTTATAGTTGAATCTTGATGTTTCTAAGAGTTGCAAGCTACCATGAGTTATAGTCTAGTTAGAAGAGGTAGTCAAATTGTGCTTAGTTAGCTGTATGGCAGCAGTAGTGGAGTTGGTTTTTGCCTTTAGACAGCTGTAGGATAGCTGCAATACTTAGAGGCTTACGACAGTTTGTAATGTCTATACATATGTATGCCTATATGCAAATGAAAGGAAGAAGCTTAACAGCCTAAAGATGTGAGTTTTGTGTGAGAGCTCCTGCCTCTTCCCATTATCTTGTTTCTAACATGTGCAACGGTGCCATTGTTGGTTTCATTGCTATATATCCAAGATACTTTCGAAGAATGGAAGCTGATCTTCATTTGGTACACCATTTTCATCTGTCCCTACAATCACCCTTCCTCCAATGCTAACAAATTTGAGATTCCAAATTTCCCCAAAATCTGTCTTTCCTCTCCATTTGGCCCTACATGTAAAAACAGTTATATGCTGCATAAGTTCTACATATTGCACATAGGTAAATGACAGTAAAATATTGATATAAAACTTACAGATTATTTTAATTGGACTTGCAGACTGCTGGGGCAATCCGGCTAATATGTTTTCAACTTCAGGAGGACCCTGCAAATTAGTTTCATTGATATGCTCATTATCTGTAGAGTCTTCCTCATCGTCTTGCATATGTTCGACATCCTCTGTATCAAAGTTCAAGTTTCGCAGTCGTCTTGGTCCCCTCGGCATAATGTAGTTTTCAGTATAGACAGAAGAAGTCACTGATGGAAGTGGAACAATACAGATCAAACATTATCTGTAGAGTCTACCTCATCCTCTTGCATACTGGGTGAACTATTCCTAATCCTATCCCTAATTACAGATCAAACATTAATAGTAACAGGTAATGTAATCAAAATATAATGTGTTCTATGATGCACATTGGAATTTCACGGAAGAAAATTACTAATTTGCTATTCCATATATTTTTGCAGCAAATGTTCTGAAATATAAAGGTAGGCGGTCCTCATGTTGTGTCTCCGGTGAGAAATGTGGAGACCAGGACCCCCTGAACCAACCACTGATTGAGGCGAAGCCATAAAGTAAGACTGAGATTTGAGATTACCTGATTATGGAGGAGGAACGTTTGTCATCAGAACAGAGACTGGAGGAGCCTGCGCCTGGAAGAGATCAAGATTTAAGCACTTGCGTATGTATGAGACTGGGATTCCTGATCACCTGTCTATGGAGAATGGGATTTCAGATTACCTAGAGCTAGAGGATCCTTGGCGTAATGAGCACCAGAGCTGGAGGAATCCGCAGGGCTGCTGGCTGCAATAGATCGGTTGTGAAGTCAAGGGCGTGGGGAGTTGGGAAACATGACCAGACGTGGTAGGGAGAGAGGGAAAAGGGGACCGGATCGGGGAGTTTCTCGCTGAAACACAGGGCGGGAGTAAAAATTTAGGCTGCAAACAAAAAAAGTGTGATAAAATACACCCTCCGCCTCAAAATAAGTGATATTTTTTCTTTTAAAAATTAATGCTTGAAAAAATAAAGTAAATAATATTTTCATAATAAAATAAATATTGTACCCCCTCCCTTCTGAAGACCAATATTCCTTCAATATTTTTTTCTCACTCTAAACTCAACGGAACGGAGCGAGACTTGGCCGCACGATGGTGCGTGTGCAGATTGATGACGGAGAGATAGACTGCTCGGGGTAACTGCTGCCGTACAGCTCGGGGTAACTGCTTCCGTACAGATATATGTTTGAATATCATAAAAACATCAGTATTCACTTTTTTCTGAATTACCATGTACCAGCAGCCCATTATATTGCGATAAACTCTAAAGAAGGTGATGAGAATGAGCTGATAAAAAAATTAAACTAGATGGGTCTATGCACAATGCAGTTATAGAATGCTGTAAATCCTTGATGATTATACTTAGTAGTACTCTACTATACTCTAATTATCAAAGGTAAATGATTGTTATATATAGTATAGTTTTTGTTTTACTATTATCTTGTGTTAGATAACTTAGATTATTATGGCACATTAATTTTGTGTTCTCAAGTATGAGAAGTAAAACATTCTTGGAAGACTTTTAGATGATAGAAATTGGGAAAGTATGTGCTATTCTGGCAAAGTTGTCCATAAATTATCTTCCAACCATAGCACGAGTATTGGAAGACTTAGATGACAGAAATTGGGAAAGTATATGCTATTCTAGCAAAGTTGTCCATAAATTATCTTCCAACCATAGCACGAGTATTGAACCTGTCATTTTATATTCATATCGTGAAGAGCACAAATATAAATCAATTAGTCAGGTTAGGGGGCATGTGCCCCCTGAAGACCAATATTACTTTAATATTCTTTTCTCACTCTAAACTCAACTGAACAGTGCGATGCTTGGCGCACGATGGCGCGTGCGAAGATCGATGACAGAGAGATGGACTGCTCGAAGCAACTGCTGCCGTAGATATATGTTTGAATATCATAAAAACATCAGTGTTAACTTTTTTCTGAATTATCATGCAACAGCAGCCCTTCGAATGGCCATAAACTCCAAAGAAGGTGATGAGAATGAGCTGATAAAAAAATTAAACTAGATGGGTCTATACACCATGCACCAGCAGCCACTGGCGGTCCCTAAAGGCTCCTGCTACAAAGGAAGCACGCCGGTGGGCAGCGACTGATGCGGCCGCGTGCCGTGGGCGGAGGACGGGGTGGTGCGTCGGTTCAGCTCGCGGCTGCAGTCGCTGGAGGCAGACAGGGAGTCCATGCCGTCGTCAACATGGGGGCAGAGAAGGCGTCATGCTGCTCAAGGAGGAGATAGTGCAGCAGCTGTGTAAAGAGGCGCACCACCGGTTCCGACGGTACCCGTGGCACAGCACAGCTACTACAAAGCAGGCAACGTACAGCCGGCCGTGACAGCCACTGTGGCCTCCACGGCAGCCGCCGGTGATCATGTAGAGGACGGTGGTGAAGAGGCATGGGACCTCATTCCATTCTGCAATGGTCAAGGTAATCTGAGTTGATCCTGGGAATGCTCAGATTTTCGGCCTCTTTGGAAGTGGGGAAATTTTTCTTTTTCCTATGAAATTGATTTGATTCATGTGAGTCCAGTCATGTGAAAATACTGTGTTCCAAAGGTGACTTTATTCTTTCTTTTATTACTTTCGGTTTAAAATATTAGAGTAAATTTCAAAAACCTACAGGTATTTTAGCAATATTATCACAAAACTACAGATTTAATCTATAATTTCAAAAAACTACAGATTTGCTACAGTAAATTTTGAAAACATTGCATAAAATCTATATTTTTATGATAAATTGAATACAAAATCTGTAGTTTTATGATAAATTGAATAAAAAATATGTAGTTTTTTGAAATTATGGTTTAATCTGTAATTTTGTGATAATATTGGTAAGATACATGTAGTTTTGTTAAATTTACTCAAAATATTAATACCGTTAACTTTTATCATTACCTTTGACTATTCATCTTATTTGAAAAAAAGTATAATAAAAATTAAATATTTTATAGTTTATTAAATGTATTTAAAACATGCTAACAGTTTTATAAGTGTGAACAAAATTTTAAATAATCGAATGGTAAAAAAATGTTGTTAAAAGTTAGCGGTGTTATTATTTCAAACTAGAGGGAGTATCGATAGAAACTTTTAAATAAAGCTGGAACTGGGTAATGGGAGCCATGGTTTGGTGGTAAAGTCTTAGAAACAGCCTCTTGAGGCTACATACAAAAGAACCAAAATTGTCGGATACTTCCCTAGTTGGACTGCCTTTTCTTTTTTATTATTTGTAGAAACTTGGCATGGTAAACAAGAATTGTTTTCTAAGTCAGTAATTTCTTAAAAACTGAAATTAGATTTTCTCATATAGGTATATGCTTGTATTCTGTTGGTGAAGTTTTGCTTCCTTTCCGCTGCGCACATTCTGCTTGGCAATGTTCATGTCTAATGCACTTCCATCCCCTACTATTTGACGATGTTGACCACCACAACATCTTGTTTAAATGCTAACTATTTGCTAGTAACTTGCATATTGAAGAATTCCATATGATTTTGTGTTTCGTATACTACTGAGCTGGTTTAGTGTTGTTTCATTGATCTCTCTTTTCATTTTCTAGATTTTGTTTACTAAAAGCATCACATAGTTAGTTCATTTGAAACAGTTGGATAACTTATGGATACTCCCTCGGGGAAAAATATTATGTAACACCGGTGCCATGCAGCACCAGGTATTAACATTAGTTTCCGTGTTATCATGAGCGGCTAATATTATCACCAATGACTAATATTGAGACCCGGTGCCACGTAACACCAGTGCCACATACTTTTTTTCCCTTCCTCCGTATTTTACTTCTTGATGTTGATTAGTTTAATTTTGTGGTACTAAGTACTCCCTCCGTCCCAAAACAAGTGTCATTTTATATTTTTAAATATTTCTTATCAAAAAATTTATGAAAATATTATTTATTTTATTAGAAATAATTCATTATTAAAAATATTTTAAAAATAATTTGTTTGTTTTTATATTTTTCATAATTTTTTTGAACAAGATGAATGGTCTTGATTTCTAATAGTATTTTGAGATGAAGGGAGTACTAACCAACATCAACAACCAACATCAACAATTAAAGTACGAAGGAAGAAAATAGCAGAATATAACAATGAGTAGCCTCTATTTCATCTGGAGCTCGGAATGAATACCATTGAAAGCTAGTGGCTCAAATTAGAGATCTAGTTACCAATTTTAAGTTTACTTCGTACCAGAAAATTCATGAAAATTTTAAGTTGACAGAATTTGCGTTTCATTCCCTTTCCAGTGGGTCACATCTATCATCTGGTGGTGAAAGAAATCCTCCCGCATCAAGTGAGTTTGTCCCTATAGCCACACATATTCTCTCAATTTCCTCCACACTAATTCCTCACCCATGACTTGCAGGTGCCCAATTGGCCAGTGCGGCAACAATGTTGATCTGCAACTGCTGCTGAAGAAGGCTCACAAGGCACGGCACGGGCATCAGAGACCTCCAATGAAAATCTAACCACCAAATCAGCTGCTTAGTCAGTATGTTAGGCCCAAGTATACAAAGTGTTGCTTTCGTGCCCTACTGTTAATCATCTGATAACGTAGCTATTACAACCGGAAGCCATTTTCTGCTTTCATCTTTGGGTCAACCTTTTCCACGTACTTAACTCGATGCATAGAGTAGGACACCGGTGGAGCATTGTACATTGTATTCGTGGAGAAGGCATCAGCAGAAGCTGAATTACTGCAGAACACCCCCCCCCCCCCCCCAAAGCTGAATCATTCATCATGAAATTTCAATGCAACGTGCTAAAGCTTTTAATTTGGTATTGGACCTATTAAATCTGTCACCAGCAACATGTAAGATTTATCTGCAAAATGTAAAATCAAGTATACGGCAGCACTTTGTCAACAAAAAAGAATCCACTAGATGGGAAATTGAAGAAGCAACACATGATTACATGAATCCCAGCAAATTGATAACTGTTGCCAAATCTCAAAAACGAGCTGTTAATGCTGATAATATAACTCTCAAACATATGCTGCACTCACTCCTGCACTGCCTCTGCCTTTGGAGGGGGTGGTGGCAAAACCTCCTTTACCATATCCAAAAATTCCTGGACCCGTTCATCTTCGTCACAGGCTTCTCCCCGCTCATCCCTGGAGAATCGCCTCCCACAATCATCTATCATCTGTAGTTGGGGATGAAATCATATAGATCCGTAAGGAAACATGATTCTATTCTGACAGAGAACATTATCACTGAAAGTGCCTGCAAAGGCAATCAGTTCGATCCTCTGACACATGAATCATACAAATGTAATCAGTAAGCAGTTATTGGACGAACCATCACCAATGCCTCACACAATAGCATTGAAGAACCTACAATATATTTTGCAGAAGTAATTGCACTGTTGATCTACGCTACTTAAGTTTTAACTGCCAAAATATTGCCAAAAGAATTCAAAATTTCTTTCAGATACATTCATGGACAAAAAAATCAGATAGAAATACAAGTTATAAAAAGTAAAAGTAATTAAGGACACAAAAAACACTTTTGTTATATAATATTTCTTACACTATAAGATAATAAATTAATTTTTTTGAACCAAGATAATAAGTTAACCTAACTAATATCTCAGCTATTCCAGAAAACTACTTCCATAGAGAACCAAAACTTCCAACTGCAATACCTTCGTTACCATTAAAATAGTAAAATTGAAACTCAAAAACCATGTTCATTATCATCAAGGTAACATGACAGTACCGCATAAGCATCAGCAGCTGAAGATGGTCTCCAGTTAATCACATTGAGCCTATCAGCCTCAGCAAGTCTGAAACCCTCACTTCTCTTCACAAATTCATGTATCGATTCCCTTGTCTGGTTGCAAGCAGGTGTTTTTAAGAGATACTCATATACCTAATTGATGATGATTATTACCCCATTTAATCAATAATATGAGTAAATAATTCTACGTAAAACAAATTAAAAAGGATAGAACATAATTTAAGTAAATGAGCAGGAAAAGTGTAAGTAACGACCTTACACTCTGATGCAGCAACAGCTCCCAAACATCCCATGGGGTCAGTTTTGGCTCCTCTTGATCTCAAGAAATCAAGGACTTCAAAGTTTGTAAGGACCCCAGCATTTGCTTTCTTTCTGCAGAACAATGGGCACTGATTATTTCAAACTTTGAGGTGCACTAACTATTTGCTGATAAGCACCCAAATACACTCCAGAGTCCAGACCCATGATCCAGGCCTGCACATGAATGTCCTTCACAATATTCTGTGACAACAAATCACGATCTCACAACAAGATGCCCCATGAACCCTCGGAGAAGAAGTGAGGTTGAGCACTTAAGTAGCTAACACCAAGGTTAACAAAACCGTGAAAACCGGTCCGGTTTTCATGGTTGTGAAACCGGTCCGGTCCAGTTTCACTAGACGATCGGTTTTCATTTTAAAAAACTGAAAGAAATTTAAAATTTTGAAAATTTTCAGAATTTCGAAAACTAGTAAAACCAGTGGGTTTCAAACTTTAAAACCTAAAACTGGTAAAACCGAAGAAACCAGTTGAATAACTGGTGAAACCGCTCGATAAACTGGAAAAACCGACCGGTTTTCGATCAAATTTCATTCAAATTTTGATTTTTCAATTTGGAGCGGTCCCGTTCAAACGAAATCAAAAACCTTGGCCAACACTAACAGAATGGCATGCCCCATGTATTCCCGACAGAACTTCCTGTAAATCCACAAAAAAAATCATAAGGAAATTTCCGTTAAGCACTAGTACACTAGCGAAGTGATAGCGCGCATTCAAGGGCGAGCATTAGGTTCCATTTAACATGACATCACGTAACTGACAAAGATAGTCTGTCATTTGCAGCTGAGCATAACATAGGAGAAACAAAAAAAAAATAGATGAATTAAAAATATGTGAGAGGTTGGTGAGAGACCGGCACTGACATCTTCATCGCTGCTGCAGAGCAGGGGCCGTGTAAATTTCTTCGTGGAAATGCCGCGCCTGCTCGTTGGCTGGATCAATCCTGCGCGCCCACGAAGATCCTAAACCAAACACGCATTGATTGTATTAGGGGGCCAGCAATAACAGCGCGATTGCAGAAGCAAGGGATGTAGGACGAGGGCAAGGGAGAGCAAGGCGGAGGCATCGACGAGGCGTCGGCCGGGGGGGCGGATGCGGAGCCGCAGGAAGAGGCAGAGGTGACGCGACGAACCGGCGAGGCGGGGCAGCGTCGCTAGCAACGGGGCAGAGACGCGGGACGACGAGGCGGCGCGTCGGCCGGCGGGGCGGACGGAGTGGAGGGGCCTGAGGCCGAGGGAGCGGCGGCACGGAGCGACTGCGCGAATAGGCCGAGGACTAGGGGGGCGGCGGGGCGGCAGCCGCCGGCTGGGAGCGTGGAAGGGAAAAGATTTTGGGTTCCAGGTGCAGGGGCTGATTTTAGAGTAAATTTTTTATTAGCTCTAAAAAAATTTATAAGTTTTTTTATCAGTTACTTAAAATTTAGAGGTAATTGTATTTTTACTCTAATTTGATGTTCAATTGTAAGTTTATCCTTGTTTTTTAAACTTGTGAGTTTAACCTTATTTTTAAAAAATGAAGGCTTGACTGACCCTACTCCGTTAAGTACAGTTAACGTGTTAACTAGAATGTAATATGACAGAAATGTCTCTGTGATTTTACCTTTTTTCTAGTAGGTTTATGATTTTACTCCTATTTTGTTTCAACATTAATAATATTTAGACATAATATTTTGAAAGAATATTTTCATATGTTTTTAAAATGATTTTTACAAGATTTTAACAAAATTTCAGCAGCATATTAGCAATATTTTAAGCTCGCTTTGATAATTATTAAGATACAAAATAGATACAAAATGAAAGTGCAGAATTAAATATCTAGACATTTAGTTAAACATGACAAACCTACAGGAGATCCGATACCTTTCTTCAAATTCTAGATGAACCATGTCTAGCTTTCTATAGACTCTGTCTTTGTCATTCTATATGCCACTGAAAATAGATGGTTGCAACCATCGGTTGCAACAGCAATGCCAGTTGACCTCTTGACCTTTTAGTCAAATAAGTAGAATTCATAGCAATATATGGTCTGCATCTTTGCAAAAAACCATCTATACATGGTTTGAGAGAAAAAAAAACATCTAAAACAAATATCACCATTGTGCTCTTCGGTATCTAGCTCTACAACACTACTAGGAATACGAGTAGATCTTAGAAGTTGAGCCTGATATGTAGGAAGCAAGTCATAACTGTCATCCCATTTTTCAATTATCATATCAAGAGCTCTTTGCTTGCCTTTAAAGACTGTCATATGGAACCTCTAACTTGTACTTTTTCTTGATCACATCTTGCAATTTTTTTGGTCTCATGGTCAGATCATTACTCAACAAATCCATCACTCTATCTGCAACCCATTTGTTTAAAGCCATCGTGTCACCACACTTGTTGAATGAACCACAAATATGCTTTAGATCACTTATTTTGACCTATACCAAAAGAATAGACACAATAAATTAGATTATTAATAAATATTCAGATCTAAAATCAAGCAAAATATCATATCATGCTAAAGTAAGAGAAATAATTCAGAGCTAAAGTTACCTTGCAACCAAGATATTTTTTGCTCGTAGATGCAAAAAATGCCAATTAGAGCCCTGATCTGCTCTCTTACATACATCCCTAAATCTTGACTTGTCTTTCTTCACAACATCGAAAACATCATCATTCAATATAGCATGATGAATAACAACTGACTTGCATTGATCAGTATCTGAGAACATCACATCGACATCAATACATGGATCATCTACATCATATGAGAATGTAGGAACATCATCCTCGTTAAAAATTTCACTATCCGGCTCAAACTCAGGGTTAGAATCGAACTTAGAGTTAGATGATGTTGCCAAGTCAGTGTCATAGCTACTTTCACTTAGTGCTCTAAGTGATTCAGTATTAGAGTCTCCACCGTCCTCATCATCATGTGCAACTGTTTTTTAAAAATTTTTTTACTACAGTGACACTCACTACAAGAAATATGCTGATAGGTGATGTTCACATTCTGTCATAGATTGAAGAAAAATCGTCACAAAATAGCATCTGTGATGAAAAATTGCTTCGTCGTGTATCTCACGTCATAGATTAACTCAAGTGACGTTTTTTATTTTTTTCATCATAGATTGATACATCTGTGACGTTCCTAGATCGTCACAGAGTAGCTCAGGCTTAACCCTGGCCCAATCTTTTATGATGAATTAGATCGTCACAAACTTAATACTATATGTCCACAAATATTTGACCTATTCAAATTTTGTTTTTTCAGCTCACTTTTCTCAGCATGGCACAACCCACATAAAACAATTTCATATATCCAATTTTCAAGAAACATTTATTAAACATTATCTCATTACATACAAAAGTTATGATCCAACGTGACATACAACAACATAAGTTTTTTTTAGAATGAAATCAAGTCTAACTTTCCATCTAGCACAATATATATGTAACTTGCAATGCTTGATTGACTTGGCACAAACTCAACTTTTATTTTGATGTCAACCTCATCATGTAACCTGCAAATGGTATAAGCACATGGTGAGTTCAACTAGTTTCATACATTCTCAATACACAAATCAAAGCTCAATGAAAACTACTTTGCAAAGACAGAAGTGAACATTGAACATTTTTGGATAAATTCTTTGTAGAACCATGCCCTTGACAAGAAACACATAAAGGTATACATAACTATAAAGCCCGACTCTTTCCACTAAAAATAGTTCTTTTACAACTAAATACTATCAGTAGTGCAGTACAAAATAATGGACTTCTTAGCTTACAAAATATTTTCAGATACTAACATATTCACTTATTCCACCTACTTTCACTTGGACCAGACTCCACAATCCAAACAATGAATCTTCTTGGCTTACAGATATTAAATAACAAGGATGATTGCTATTTAATACTAGCAGAGATACTAGAGAGAATTATTTTCAGGCTACTGATATGTTCACTGACCTCCACACAATCTTTCAGGCTATTATTTTAGAAAGCTATGACAATGATGAAACTCCACCAGGCATGAAAAGGTATCTTAATTATGCACCTCTGAAACATAGGAGAAAACACATACCTGTTGGGAAAAATGGGAAGTCCTCCATCGCTCTTCGGCAAGAATCTAGCGGCACGGACAATCACTCGGCAGGGGCTTCGAGTCCCTATTCTTCTGCTACTGCAATAATCAAGAGGCAGATGTGAAATTTCAGTTTCGGGAAGACCCAAATTCCTCTGCTACCGCAAACTCATTTCAGAAATGTCAAGAAGACTTGATTTCAGTAATTTCAGGGATAAATATCAGCAGTTGGGTTCTGTAGTAATGAAGACACAGGTACCTGCCTTCTTTCAGCTCAATAGATCATATGAACGGAAGATCCTCTCTGCTTTGCCTAGCTGTGGTTTTCTATTTTGCCAACTCAGATTATTTAAACACCCAAGCAATCAAATTTGGTACAACCTGATGCTAGTAAAAGTTTATTACGAATTAGAGAGGTCTCCTCTTTTGCTATATCCAAATTTCCAATCCCTTTTAACTGCTTGTTTCTTGCCACATTTGATTCTAAAATGAAAGGAGCACACCAGAACAGAGTTATTAGATCGTTGCATGTATATTGTTCCTTAAAAAAAACCTAGGATCTAAAAAAAGGCATTATAAATACTTTGCACATCAGAGTGCAGTGACGAGAAGATTGGTTACTAGCAAATTTTGTAGACTAAGAATCTGCAAAATCGGATACTAATTTGCTACTGATGTGCTTCTACATGTACAAACAAACAATAGAGGAGGCCTACGTATTTGGGAATGAGACAGCCCGTGGCAGTAGATCGAGGACAAGGATGGGTGAGAAATTTTGCCTGCGGCGCCGTTCTCGCTCGCATATCTGACTAAGGTTTACAAAACTACTCAAAACCGATTGATTTTCATGGTTTTCGATGAAACCGATCTGATTCAGTTTTATCAGATAACCGGTTTTCGTTTTCAAAATTTTAAAAATTTGAAATTTTGAAAAAAAAAATCGAATACCGAAAACCAATGGATAAACCAATAAAACCGGTCAGCTAACCGGTGAAATCGGTGGGTTTCAAATTTTAAAATCTGAAATCGTAAAAATTAAAAAAACAATTGGTTAACCGGTAAAACCGCTCAGCTAACTGATGAAACCGTCCAATTTACTGTAGCAGTTTGTTTATATTAATTTAGAGCGATTTTTGATTAATTTTTTAATTTTTACAGTTTTTATTAAACCGATTTTAACGGATTAAACGAAAACCTGATAGCAGCAAGCCAGCGCCACCGCGGCCTGTGCAGCTCGCCCGCGCTGCCGCGCTCGACTCTGTAACAGCTTCGTGCGCGGCTGAGTTCGCTGGCGTAGCAGCTAACAGGCACCACCACGCGCCCGCGCCGTCAGTGAATCCATGGCACAGAGCTCGCCAACGCTGCTGCGTTCGACTCTGTAGCAGCTTCGTGCGCCGTCTAGCTCGGCGACGCCATCACACGCCCGCGTCGCCACCGCATGTTTCGCTTCCACCGCCACGCAGATCTTCTTTTTTTTTTTTTTTGAAAACACTGGGCGCGCAGATCTGAGAAAGGGGGTGTGTGGTGGGCGGGGAGAGAGAGAGAGAGGGAGGGGGGTTGGTGGAGGGTTAAATAAGAGATTTGATTTGATACGGGTTAAAATAGGATGTATTAGATGTTGTTTCTATCAATGTTGTTTATTATTTTACTAATTTTTATAAACTCATTATTATCTATAGTTTGACAAAAAATATATGTTTATCTTTTATTCAATTTTAAAATGATTATTATTTCAATCGAATATGAGCTTGTACCGTAGTGATAAGGCAAGCTCAAAAGGTGTGCTTTCTTGTTACTGTCTCTATCCTAAAATATAAATGTTTTTAGGTTTGATAAAAAATCTAATTCTTTTAACTTTAACTAAGACTATCTAGAAAATTAAAAAAATATATACTAGATATGACCCAGTGCTTTAGTCACAGAAACCGTGGTCAATAGGTGACGATTTCTAGTCTAGAAATGACGAAGTTTAGTGGTCACAGAAGTCTTGATCCATCTGTGACGATTTGTCGCTCCAATTTTTGACGATGTTAAATGGTTTCATCATAAAAAAAAATGTCACTCTATTCACGAGGTTGTTGGGCAGCAAGGTTACATAACAAATTCCCTAGGATCATCACAGAATATCCTTATCCGTGACACTTTCTCATAACATCACTCGCATTTCGTCACAGATCACCAAGTTTGTTGTAGTGACTCTTGGCTTTTTTTAGTTCTCTCATTTGTGTTTGTGGCAGCCTCATTTTGTGGAGATTGTCAACTCTTGTGTGGGCTGGGATGGATCAACAAGAAGATCTATATTTAGTGAAGGAGTTCTTGGTGTTTCGAGCATTCTCTTCCTCACTTTGGGGTGGCATCGGCATTTTGCTGGAGAAAATTGCAAAAGTCCACTAAAATCTTTGATTTCAGTATGAATATAGACAACCTTACTGTCAAGATTAAGCTCAATCACTCCAGACGTTTTTCATCAGTTTTAATCTCAAACGCAATATCTTCTACAAAACACCACAAGGTTATAAACTGCTTTGAACCATATACAGTGGATTTCAATGTAGTCGATCCGTTTCAACAGGTCGCAGTTATATGCATCAACAACAAATGACGGCAAAGTTGTTCTTTGACGCCATTGCTTTGGTTCCCCATCCAGTAAAGCGAAATAGGAAGCAACTTTAATGATAATCTGTGAATCACTGTGATTGGACCTACAAATCATAACACAATTTATGCAAATTCAAAAAAAAGTGCCAACCTCCTACAATATGAACCTAAGTGATTAACTAACAGACCTAGGCAAACACAAAGTAACAAATTTTTTACCTTGTGGATTTTTGGTTCAGCTCCATTGAACACTTATCTAGGAATCTCAAATCAAAGATCAATCATGCATCCTCTAGCCGCCCGTCCGCCCGTTCTTGCCCGCCTGGTCGTCTGCAGCTGCTCCCGCTCGCCACCCACGCCTGTCGGCTTGGCCACGCGCACAGCCCTCCCGCCCAGCCCCGCACAGAGCCGCACGCGCACAGCCGCTCTCGCTGGCCGGCCGCTCGTGTGTGCTTGCCCGACCGCCTCTGCGTGCTCGCCTAGACGCCCGATGCGATTAGGTTTGGGAGGGTTCCTCTGCTGTTTAGTTGGGACCTAAAGGTGCTAAGGGTATTTTAGTCCTTTGTCATTTTCCTAATCATTTATTCTTTTTTAAATTAATTGACTCCGGAGTTAACTGACGGAACAACAACGAGGGGTTAACAGTGGTTTCAATTTTGAAAAAATAGGAGTAAAATCACAAAGTTTAAAAAATAGGGGTAAACTCACAATTGAATGTCAAAGTAGGGGTAAAAATACAATTGTCCCTAAAATTTTTAATTTTTTTTATCAATCAATAAACCGCCCACGTACTTAAAAAGAAATAAAATAGTTCAAATTAAATTTTAAAAAATGAATTTGAATTTGGATTGAAAGTGAAAATTTTTTCTTGTGAAATTTTTATAAGCCACATAATGATACAGTGTCCACTAAAATGAGTAATGATAAAACTTAGAAAAAAAATTGATAGAAAGGTAAGTAAGTCTTATTCAAACCTTTAAATATATAGGAGCGACGAATAAGAAAAAAAAAAGTAATATTGATGGCTAATAAAAAAAATTGAACATTTCGACTGGTCAACAAAGAATTTATAGTTTTTTTTATGGTTAATTAGATATTTACCCTGATTTTATATTGTGGCCAGGGGAAAGGGTGCTGGGCTAGTGGGCTATCGCTGAACCGCTGGTTGGCCGGCCGTTAGCTAATGGCTAACAGGACCTTAAGCGGGCCACGTCATTTTCAGGCCGTGCCATGGGTCTGGGTTGAACCAGACATGGCCCACCACCACGGGCCCATGTTAGACTGGGCCGGGCCAAATTGAGCGGGTTTCGTGCCGGCCAATTTACACCGGCTTGAATACCCAGCTATAGCTAACGCTTAAGCAGAGAGGATTATTTTGAAAGCCGAGCTAGCTGTTCTGATGTTTCAGCAAGGAGGAAAGAATGGAAAGAACTGTGGAGCATGAAATTACCATAAAAAATCAAAGTGTTTTGTTGGCGCCTTGCTCTAAACTCTATACCCACAGATCATGTTCTAAAAAGTCGAAATTTGGTAACTACTGCAGAGTGTAAAATTTGTGGTGCAATTTAGGACACATGGGACCATGCATTGCTCCACTGTACAATGTCTAGATGTGTCTGGTCACAAGTTGATGAAGACCTCACAGAGTTAATTGCCGCTTTACATTTTTCTGATCCAATGCAATGGGTTTTCTTTATGTGTAGCAAAGTTCGACAGGCTGATGGTATAAGAATTTTGGTGACATGTTGGGCAATCTGGCATTCGAGGAGAAAAGCCATTCATGAAGGAGTGTTTCAGAGCCCTTTCTCAACCATAGCTTCAGTAAATCGATTAATAGAGGAATTGGAGATTATCAAAGTATTAGAGCTCAAGGGGAAGAAGAACCAACATCAGCAGAAGCAAATACTTGAGAAATGGATAGCACCTAAACAAGGACAATTTAAAATAAACACGGATGCTGCCATTGCCCAAACAAAGTCTCATGGTACTGCTGTGGCTATTTGTAGAAGTGACCAAGGGGAATACATTGCAGCCAGCAGCATTGTCATACCAAATATCACTGAACCTGAAACCTTGGAAGCTATGGCTTGCTCAAGATTGTAACATCTGTAAATTGACAGTAGCTTCAGATTGTCTAAATGCCATCAAGAACATTAAAGAGTTGTCTAGATGTTCTTATATGATGGTTATCCAAGAGATATTTGCAAAGTCAAATTCTTTTGAGTATGTACAATTTGTACATGAAGGTAGGAGATGTAACCAGAGGCTCATACTCTAGCTAAATATGCTTGTTCTCTCCAACCCGGCCGTCATGTTTGGCTCGGGGTGCCTCCTGATTTTTTGGATGTAAATATTCTGATTAAGAAATGAATTTTCCTATCTTCCTCTAAAAAAAAAGCTATAGCTAACGCTTAAGCATCTCCGCAGCAAGTATTTTGCAGTTGATGTCCGACAACCTTCCCCTCCAATTGGGGAGTTTTTTATTATTTAAATTTTTTTTAATTAATATTTTAAAAAAAATCCGTCTCAAACTAAATTTTCAGACCATTTAGATTGACATGACTAATTATACGACGACTTCTACGTTGAATTTTAGTCACGTTAATTTGATTGATGTGATTAAAGTGTTAATCACAGCATTACATTTGACGTGACACTTCGAGAGTTGTTGGCGTAGGCAGAGTTACTCACTGGTTAATGTACAAATAGTACCCTAGCTACACTCTAGCACAAACAAACAAGCACCCAAGTGGCTAGTAGGGAAGGAAACGGTGAGAAAAATTCTTTTTCTGTTTTTAGTTTCATATTTATTTTATCGGATGAAAACGAAAACGGTAAAAATGGTAACAAAAACGATTGGAAAAAAATTGGAAACCATAAAACTAAAAAACTAATATGGATTGGAGGAAAAACATATTAGCATATCACATTCATAATAAGTCTTTTTAAGATTTGTTAATTTTTCCGTCCCAATTTTCAAAGAAATCCTCCAAAGAACGATAGTCCAGCGTCATAATTGTACGTTGCCAGAGCTACAAGCTACCTGGGGAGCTCCGTCACGCGGCGTGCTTGGGGCGGGCCGGCGTGCACGCGCGCGTGGCCGGTGCGCCGGGCGTGCGTGTGGGCCGCCTGGCCGCAGGGGGCTCTGCATTTGTTGCTTGGGCTTTGGTGGGCTGGTTTCCCGAATACAATTAAACGGGATAGAAAGCAGGATTATCCCGTTTAAAAACTGGATCTTGGTTAAACGGGCAGAAAAATGTGTCTACCCGTTTTTGATCTGGTATCCTGTTTTATTTTTCTCGTTTTCATCCCATTCCTGTTTATTAGTTTTAAAAACAAAAACGATCGGAAAAAATTGCTTAATACGGTATAAGAAGACCAATCAGGATGGGCGTTTTTTTGTCCCATTTTCATTCCTAGTGGCTAGCAGCTCCCTAGTAGATTTGTGAGGTGCCAGGTTCAATTCTCAACTCCCACATTTTTTTTTCATTTTCCAATTTTGTTCTAACAAATTTTTTTGCAATCGCAGATATGTTTACATTGCTACCAAGACTCTTAAATTATATTTACAGTTACGTTTTTTTTATTTACAGATCGATTGAAAATTATTCCTATTTATTTATATAAATAATATTATTTTATATAAATATTAGTAAAATAAAAATTAAAATGATTTCTAAAATACTATTTTCAAATGAAAATTTATAAAAATTCAAATGTTCTCATGTCATTCCCACTTCCCAATATACTTTCTCTTTTTGTCAACACAAATTTCTCACTTTCCTATACACTTTCTATTTTTTTCCAATACACCTTTTTTACAATCGCAAGTATATTTCCATTGTACCATGGCACATAAATTATTTTTGCACTTAAAAATATTCCCTCCGCTCACTTAACTATCATTCCAGGACACGGGAAAGATACATAAATTATTTTTACACTTAAATATTTCCTCCGTTCACTTTTAACTATCATTGTTAGAGCGTGGAAATAAAAAAAATTTATTGAAAAGAAAGAAAGGTGTATTGGAAAAAAGAGATTGTACAAACATTGTACCATGGTACATAAATTATTTTTACACTTAAACATTCCCTCCGCTCACTTAACTATCCTTCTAGGTACATAAAATATTTTTACACTTAAATATTTCCCCGTTCACTTTTAACTATCATTGTTAGAGCGCGGAAATTAAAAAAGTATTGAAAAGAAAGAAATGTGTATTGGAAAAAATAGAAAGTGTACAGAAAGTGAGAAATTTGTGTTGAGAAAAGAGAAATAATATTGGAAAGTGGGAATGACAGGAGAACATTTGAATTTTTATAAATTTTCATTTGAAAATGGTATTTTGGACATCATTTTAATTTTTGTTTTACTAACATTTATATAAAATAATATTATTTTTATAAATAAATAGGAATAATTTTTGATTGATCTGTAAATAAAAAATCGTAAATGTAAAAATAATTTAAGAGTCTTGGTAGCAATATAAACATACATGCGATTGTAAAAAAATTTGGTAGAACAAAATTGGAAAATAAAAAAAATGCGGCAGTTGAGAATTGAACCTGGGACCTCACCAACATAATAGGGAGATGCTAGCCACTTGGGTGCTTGTTTGTGCAAGAATGTAACTAGGGTACTATTTATACATTGACCAGTGAGTAACTCTGTCTACACCAACAACTCCGAAAGTGTCATGCCAAATGAAATGGCATGATTAACACCCAAGTCACGTTAATCAGATTGGCGTCATTAAAATCTAACGTGAAAGTCGTTGCTTACGTGTAAGTAATCACGTCAGTCTAAATGGTGTGATTTTCACTATAATCACACCATGTCATTTGGCGTGACTAGATCCTGAAAATTTAATTTGAGACAGATTTTTTAAAATATTAATTAAAAAAAGTTAAATAAAAAAAATCCCAATTGGGTGGTCGCCTCGCGGTTTCAAATATTCCATCGATCGAACCGCACAACCAAGCAGTAGGTTTCAACAGACAAGCGCGGGGTGCATTCGAAAACCCATACGTCCGAATCAGTTAACTGATGATGTGATCATTTTTAAACTGCTTTTAGATATTAGTATTGAAAATTGTTGGAGGAATACAATAATTTTATTCTCAAAAGTTTCTTAGAACTTTTTAAAATTACCATTTAAGATGTTTTAAACTTAAGCAACAATTGGAGATGCTCTTGCAACGCAGCTGCAGAGATCATCCTCAAAAGGTACCCTACTGCACTAGTCTCCATGACCATGGCTACAGATGAAAATGGGATGGAAAAATCCGGTCCCGACCGGCTTTCGAATACGTATTAATCAAATTTTTCCGCTTACTTTTATTTTTGAAACTGGTAAACAGGAACGGGATGAAAACGGGAAACGGGAACGAAAACAGGTAGGCAGTTTTCCCGTCCGTTTAGGTGGGATCCCGTTTTTTAACAGGATGATCCTGTTTTTTACGCGTTTAACTCAATGCGGGATAGCAGCCAACCCAGCTCGCGCCAGAGTATAAAACCCAGATGAAAGGCAAACCCTAGCAGACTAACAGTACGCTGCACGCCCGACCCCGTCCGCACTTGACCCACCGCCCGACTGCACTCAGCCCGCTGCCTGACCCCGTCTGCACTCGCCCCGCGTCCGGCGCTCTACCGTGTCGACGCACCAGGGCCAGGCTCCCGCCGCCGTCCGGCCCCACTCGCCCGTTCATCGCAGCTCGGAGCGCTCCTGCCGTGTCCCGGGTCACTAAAAGTACCTGAAATCTTGTGTATACCGTACTTGTTGCATGATCAGTGACAAGTAACGATTAACACAGTGAAATCACAACTGTAAATATATCTATCAATTAAATTCAAAAACTTTACAAATTACTAGCTCCAAGGCCAACAAAAATACCTTCAGAGTTGCAAATAGAGAAAAAACAATTAAAAAAAATCAATTTTCTAGCGTGAATGTCCCATGTTCGACCACAGGCATTTTGATTGAAAGTTAATCTCCTAGAAATCGTTCCTCACCACGAATCTTTGACATATCTGAAAGCCAAATTTACGAAGACAAGCTATGCGGGTTAATATTAATTGCAATATCATAATCAAATGCAAAGCCAACATAAGGATAGGATAATATAGTTTAATTTTGTATAAAAAAGCACTAGACAGTCTAAAAATAGTTAATGAAATTTACTAGGTTGAAGTGATTAAATAAATTCATAATAGCATCACATGTAGTAATCACACTTGACCTCAATGTCAAGAATTCCTAATCATTCACGATCACCAAGCCATGAATACAGATCTTCATCTAATCACGCACAATCAATATATGCAAGACCAATGTGAGTCATTTATTATTCTACTCTAAATAAAGATCCATCATTAAGGAGCTTGATGTCGCAAGCACGATTATTCGAATAGATTTATTACTCTGCAGAGTTTGTATGCTGTACCCATAGACCGTGAGTGGCCGTCTGTGGTGTAGCTAGCACCGTGCACTCACGAAGTGTGCACATCGGTATCACATATTGCTGTTTCACTAGTCGTCCGCTATTCTTGCCTTTCCTGAACAGCATTGATTCCTCATTTACCAAGATCAAACACCCTAGAGGTTAGTCCTCCTTACATTGCGTGAAAGTATCGAGGATGCAATCAATTGTATCGATAAACCTTGGACCCAACACTATAGTGATGAAGGTTCCTCTGGATATATTCACTGAGTGGATTATCCATACATGCAGACTACTCTTAGAAGGCAAGGTAGCTTTCAACTAACTACTTGGCCATAGCTGGCCTATACCGACATCCATGGTCGCAAGATATTTCCTTAAGTCAAGAGTCAAATGTAACGGTCCTTTTGTGATGTGACGGGTCTCCAAAGTAACCATTCACCTATCTCCATCTAACCAACATATCATCGTCATGAACTAACTATCATGACAACCCGTCATCACCGACTCAACACTAATCATCTATCAATCAAGACTCCTCTAACCAATATTTAACTACACTAATAGATTATTAGGTTGCATTAATATTTATATTTAGTTATAGACCTGCAACTAAGCACGTATCCACGATGTAAATAAATTGCATCGTGATCATATGGATTAACCCATCAACATACTTATCCTATGGTTACAAGGAAAAATACTAACTAGCTCAACAAGATAAACATGAATGACAATAGAAAATATCTACCATTTACCCAATGAGCAAATTTTATTTGTATAAATTATGCACAGATTAACCTACATTTGAGGCATTAATTTCATTTGCAAACATAGGATCAAAATGATAAGGGGGTGTGCTTGCCTCGCACCTTTAAATAATTGATCAGATGTAGTCTTCTTCTCTTGTCGATCTCCACATGGTGATGTCTTTCGTTGGTTCACTCACGTTTGTATCGAATCCAACATCGAAAACACTGTAGAATCCAAATAAAGCCATCCAAGAAAATCGACTGCAATAAACACCAAATAATTCGAATAAAAACCAAATAAGAATGAGGGGTGCACATTTTAAAATAATACATGATGCATGAGCTAGCTTGTCGGAGTTTGTAAGCAGAACATGTTTTTTAGTATATTTAAACACTTATTTTATATATGTCATATTCACATATTATTTATTTTCCTTATATCATAAACCAATATGCATGGGATTATTTTCAATTGAATTATAGAATGTTAGTCTAACACTATTCTTTTACTAGCGTGCATCACTCTGAAACAACAGTACAAGTCCTAATTATATTAAAGATCACCTAATCATTTCTACAACAGCGTCCTGGTTATCACTGCTTCATGAATCAAGGTATTTGCATTTTAGCAAAATTTCAAGTCAAGTTGTCATCTACAAGTTTAATCTTTCTCATAAAAATAGGGACCTTATGTGAATGTCAATGTATTTATCCTGTCAGTGTATTCTCTCCATTGTCATTATCAATTAATTTTATATTTAATTAGTTTTACATAAATAAGGATACATGCTTGTGCATATGAATGCCATGTATCAGCATAGTGAAGTCCTAATAGTTACGATTATATTAATTTTCTAGGTATATGAATAAGGGATTATGTAAGCTTACAAATGGGTCTATTTTTTATAACTTTTAATAGAACATATTTACATTTAACACAATTTGATATACGATTTTGTGTAAGAATTGTTCATATGCAGTCCTAAACTGTTTCAAATAATACACTGGAAGCTCAGTAAGAATCCTAAGAACCTTATACTAACAATTTATCCTATGTTGCATTACTTTAAAGCGACAGCACATCACACCTAATTATGTTAAGAATTTCCTAAATACATGTAGCTGCTTTTACGTGACTTTTTCTAGAATTAATTAACAGAGGGAGCTAAAGTCTTGGGTGCAATTTTGGTAACCATAGCTAAGGAAGGCAGAAGCTGGGCAGCTAGCCTGCGGAGAGCTTCCTTTCCGTTTCTACCTGCGTATTCTATTTCCTTGCCTGCTGGAAACTCATACGGGCAAAGCACGAGCATACAGCATCGGCTCTGGTCCAGCTCGCCGGCAGCAAAGTCCACTATAACTTCGCCTGGCAAGTAGCGCGAGCTTGAGCGCTGCCTCCTGGTGGTCATTTTACCGGCAGGGCGCAACTACAAAGGCGGCGTGGAGGCTGCCGCGGCGGCGCGGCGAGGCCGGGTGCAGCGCGCGATTCGCAGGTGACACTGATTCCAGGCCACGAATATCCAACTACGTGATGCATAGAAGCTCACCTAAGGCTCAGTCGGGATGGTGATGGCTGGAGACGTGCTGACGGTGAGCGGCGACGACGCACGAACAGGCACGATGGTGACGGACACGATTTCTCTAAAATTCTACACCTACAATCACACGGATGTGGTCAGTAGGTTGTAGAGGTGCTCTAGGATCGAAGAATCGAAGCAGACCTCGCCGGAGGAGCTTCAATTTCTGCCAATGGCGGCGGCGGCCACGATTTGGGGATTTTTCGGATTTCTCTGAAATTCAGGCATTTCTAGGTTGGTTTTTCGCTCTGGAAACTGTGAATGGCTAGAGGAAGGAGCAGGTCGCTCGGGGAAAGATTTTAAGGCCGGGGAATGGCGGTGCTCGCCGATATTTCTCACGCCCGGGCCGGTGTCAGTGAGAGACGGAGGGAGAGGGAAGCGATGAGGCCGTGGCGGTGTGGCTTTGGCTTGCTCCGTAAGGATGGGGAGTAGCTGGGCTCGCCTATGCTCGGCACTGCAGCGACGCGCGTCGAGCTTCAGGTGGCGGGGCGACACGGTTCAACTGGGAACCTCGTACGGAGGAAGAAAGAGAGGGTGAGAGAAGGGAGCCAGGCTGGGCCAAGCGTGAGTGCGTGACTTCTGTTTCTTCTTTCTTTACTCTTTTTCTTCTTTTTTTACTTATTGTATGCCTAATTTGTCAAGCCTACGTTTTAAATTTAAATGTGAATTTTGGTGAACTAATTTAGATGAATGCTATATGATGTTGGTAATATGTGAAATGAATGACTTTTAAAATATGGGAGAATTCAAATATGCAACACTCAACAATTTAACATAATTAAATATTTTTAATTACATTATATAGGGCTCTATTTTTTTTTGAATGTGACAGTTCCCCCGCCGACGCACCTGCCAGCGACGCGGCGCCGCCTGTCACCTGTCACTACCGCGCCCGCCAAGAAGCATCGCGTCCATCGCTCAAGCCCCTCGCTGCGCGTACCGCCCATCTCTTCGCCTGCCACGCCGGACCTCATCGCCATGGCACCCCACGCGACCTCCGGCCATCTTGTCTTGAACTATTATCATGTCGTTTGAATTATTATCATGTCGTATACTATGGTCATATTGTAATTTGTATGCTTAGGAGACCTTGAACTTATATCATGACGTATATTTCATGTTTGTTTGACTATATGCTATCTGTATGTCACAATTTGTTCTATGGATTTATGATATAGAGATTTATCATAGATGGTATATGCTAATATCTTTTACCGGTTCCCGACCGTTATTGATATATTACCATTCGAATTATTTCGTTTTCGAGTTCTCATTATTTTTTCGCTCGTTTTCGTTATCGTATTTCCTGTTTTCGTTTCCATCCGCTAAAATAAATACAAAAATGGAACGGGATGTGTGTTTTTCCGGCCGTTCTCGGAAGCTTTCATCCAACAGTCGGGAACCATCCCTGCCACAAGAGGCCAAAACATTCATATCCGTGCGTGCACGCCACTAGAATCCCTAGATCTGGGACCAAAACATCGAAATCTAAGCACCATGGTGGGAGATCAGTGCAGCAAAATCCCCCCCCCCCCCAATATGCTCGTGACGAGGAGGGAGGGGGCCATGAAGTGCGGTGGCAATGGCAGCCGGAATCCTAAAACGGGGTATGGCGCACGGGTAGACACACTGCGACGTGGACGGCAGGCAGGGCCAGCAGCACGCCTGGGCGGCGGCCTCGCTCTTGAGGGATGCCAGGCGACCAGATCTGGTATAGGGATTTGGAATGACGAAGGAGAGGTGTCGAAGCAGGGTGCGGCCAGCTTTGGTGCTCGCGGAGGGCGTGATCAGCTTGGATCTTATCGATGGCAGCGCGAGATGAGGTCAGAGACGGCGGCGTGAGATGAGGTGAGATTCTAGCTGGCCAAGTGGGAACGAGGCTTCATCATTTTAGCTCGGCACGAGCAAGGTTCAGCACGATGTGCAGTCTGGTCGAGCTGGTTTGAAGCACGGTATGGGCCTTGCCTGGGTTAGGTGCAGGTTCGTTGACATGGCATAGGCACGGGTTGTTAGCACAGCATGAGCACGGCTCATCTACAGCGGCTCGATTAGGCACGACAC
Organism: Zoysia pacifica; assembly: GCA_001602315.1. Taxonomy (NCBI): domain Eukaryota; kingdom Viridiplantae; phylum Streptophyta; class Magnoliopsida; order Poales; family Poaceae; genus Zoysia; species Zoysia pacifica. The sequence goes on from BCLH01000388.1 coordinate 83,239, forward strand.
CTAGCCCATGTAGCTCATTAGATCCGGCACGGCACGCCACGGCCCTGTAGATCTGTGAATTTTTTATTTGAAATTTAACATTAAATACATGTAATTTGACTACTTTATATTTAAAATTTAATATCTTAAGTATTGTATAAATATTTTTCAATAATTTTTGAGGATAAAAATGAAGTTTATTTTTTTTTCGAGCTTCGGGCTCGCACGGCACGGCACGGCCTATCTAAAAACACCCAGGCCGTGCTTTGGCCTAGGTTGACAGCCCACAGGCCGGCACGGCATGGCCCGATTCTTTATTGGGCCATGTCAGGCCGCCTTGAAGAGGGCCCGATTCTTTAACGGAGCTTCGAAGTTCATTTCCCAATCTCTTTTAAATACACAACAACGACAACCTGTATTCTCCATCTCTTTTAAATACACATCAGCGACCACACCAGTGACCACATCAGTGACAGTTGTGAAATCCTCATCTCTAATGTAATCACATCAGCGATGGTTATAAATTGATAGATGTCAAATTCACATCTTCGATGTTCCTACATCAGTGATGGTGTTGACGCCGAAATCAGGGTCTAGGCCAACACACCGCTTGCACGTCCTTGTGCGGGAATGTCGGCATCTCTTTAACGCCGGGTTTGGACAGCACCTGGACAATCCCACCTCAGGAGGGACCTGTAGAAGGAGGATCGTCCTAGGGTTGATCCGAGCTTGGTTAGGCCAGCCGGATCGCCTTCGGTCATCGCCGAGACGAAGAAAGAACAGTACGAGGGTCGAGTAAAGGGATTAGTGTTTGGAGAAGAACGAAAATGTAAAGGCAAATGAAAGGTTCGATTGGGATGCCCCTTAACCGGCCATGGGCCTCTGTTTTATAGAGGTGAGATGATTTTATCCTGTAGGGCAACAGATCCTTCAAGTTTGGAAAGAAATTGAAATTAATCTGCTGAAAACCTTCCAAAATTGACACCACCTGAGTGTCCAGTGAAGTGTCGGATACTCCAGTGATCGGAGCCTCTGGTAGAGTGCCAGAATGTCATCGTGTAATTTCAGGAATCTGAGAGGGCTCACTGGACAGTCCGGCACAGTGCTGGACACTCCGGTGGGTTGAAATGCTCTAACCCAAGACGGCTTGCTAGACCATCTAGCATGTTGCTAGAACCTCCGGTGGGTTGAACACCCAAACCCGAGAGGGCCTAGCGGAGGGTTCGGCATAGTGCCGGATACTCCGACACCGGACAGTCCGACAGAGGACCAAACACTCCGGTGGGCCAAGTGTCTGAAACCCAAGAGGGCCTACCGGACTTTTCGGCAGTGTGCCGATCACTTCGGTGAGCCTGGTGCCCCCAACCTGAGACGGCCTACCGGATCCTTCGGCAATGTACCAGATACTTTAGTATTCCTGTGATTTTTGGGTATCAACATATGCCTCTTGTTTTTTGATGAAGTTCCTGCACCATAAAACATTCTAAGCACCCAAAAACCTCTAAGGGTGATGGTTCTCTTGACTCATCAGCCATTGTATCAATCCTAGCAATGATATTCTTCAAAGCGACCATCTTTTCTCTTACACTTTTTGCCATACATTTAGATGATATTTTTTCAAGTATCGGCCGTTAAGTGCCCCAGGTAATGATTTTCCTCAAACATCTTCCAACATGTATGCATTTTCGGCAATGACTTTTACTACTCTATATGGCCCCTCTGAACTAGGAGACCATTTCTCAAACTTGTTGCTTCTTGATCCTACGGGCAGAATAGTTTTCCACACTAATTTGCCCACTTGTAAAGTTTTAACTTTCACCTTCTTGTTGTAAGCTCTAGCAACTCTTGCCTTATCTTTCTCAATTTTCTTTAAGGCACTCAGACGTTTATCGGTGACCTCATCAACATTGTCTAGCATTAAAGTCCTATACTCATCGCTGGATAAGTTATTTTGTTTAGTTAATCTTAGTGCTACTAGATTTATCTCGACGGGTAAAACAGCCACTTGCCCATGCACAAGTTCATAAGGTGTTACTTTAGTTGTTCCGTGTCTACATATCCGATGAGCCCACAAAGCCTCTGATAAGACTTTATGCCATTTCTTGGGATAGTCCTCTATCTTTTTTTTTGAGTTTGATCAACATTTTATTACTAGACTTGGCCTGACCATTAGCTTGAGCATAATATGAAGATGAATTGAGTATCCTAATCACATAGAATTTGGCAAACTTTTTAACATGACCGGACGTAAAGGAAGTATCTTAGTCCGTAGTCAAAGTTTGCGGTATATCGAATCTATAAATAATATGCTCGGTAAGAAACTCAATTACCTCTTTGTGTGTCATGTTCTTGAGAGCCACCACTTCGGTCTATTTGGTGAAGTAATCCATCGCTACTAACACAAAGTGGTGCCCCTTCGAAGATGGAGGATGCATTTACCCTATGAAGTGCAATCCCCAACCTCAAAATGGTCATGGCTTTATGATGGGGTTCATCATGGCAGTAGGTGCTAACTGAATATTGTCAAACCTTTGGCACTTTTCGCATCTCTTGTAGTAGCGATTGCAATTAGCAATCATGGTTGGCCAGTAGAACCTGACCCTTCTCAATAACTATTTTATTTTCAAAGCCGATTGATGCGTACCACAAATGCCTTCATAAACTTTTTCCATAGCCACTTTAGCTTTATCATCACCCAAACATTTCAAGAGCAAATCGTGTCCCGTTCGACGGTATTAGTCATCATTAATCAAAGTATATTTGAAAACTACATGCCGAACCTTCGTATCCACACTTTGGGTTGGACTACGAATGTATGAAATTATGGGTGACCTCCTAATCAAGTGATTCAGCACTATCACGATTTGACATGTTAGTATCCAAATGGTCTAGTTCTAGCACCTCAAGCATTGGTCTCTTAGTGACTAAAAATTTACCTCTACTAACATTGTAATCCAATGCTTGTTGTGCCAGCTCATTAGCTTTAATGTTTTTTAGTCTAGACACATGATGTATATTGAACTCATCCATCCCTCCAGTGATGTCTAGGCATTTGTCTGAGATATCATTCAACGATTCATCTAAGCATTGAAAATTTCCCATGACTTGTTGTAGTACTAACAATGAATCACCGAAAGCCTCTATATTCTTAACCCTCATGTACTCTAACATCTCCAAACCGAACAATAATGCTTCATATTCGGCTTGGTTATTTGTGCAATCATACTATAATCGGTCTGAGAATTCAAAGTGTGCGTCATGAGGAGAGACTAATACTACACCAACACCTTAACCCTCTTTACAAACTGATCCATCAAAATACAACTTTCAAGGGGCAAAAGTAACATAACCAACATCTAGATCATGCTCCAAATCAATCCGATGTTCAACAATAAAATTAGCAACAATTTGACCTTTCATGGATTTAAACGATTCATAAGCCAAATCATATTCAAGTAATGCATTTGCCCATTTACCAAGCCTATCACTAGAAATCAACCTATAAACATATGTTTAATCACATCGGTTTGACAAGCAACCACATAAGTACTGAATTGCAAATAATGTCTCAACTTGGTGCAAGCATGATATAAGAAAAAACATAGTTTTTTGATTAGAGTGTACCTTATTTCAGCATCCACCAACCGTCGGCTCACATATGTGACCACGTACTCCTTTCTTTCAGCTTTTTGCGTCAAAATAGCATCAACCACATCATCTTTCGCCGCTATGTAGAGACGGAAAGGGACTCCTCCCTTAGACGCCTTAAGAACCAGCGGTGAAGACAAGTATTTTTTAATCCTCTCAAATGCTTCTTGCATTTTTGCCCCTCAAGTGAATTCGGCTTCATTCTTTAACCGAAGAATAAGAGTAAATGCATTGATCTTTCCCAATAAGTTGGATATGAATCGCCTTAAGTAATTCACTTTTTCTAAGAAGCTTTGCAACTCTCTCTTACACGTAGACGCTTGCACGTTCCTAATTGCTTCTATCTTCTTAGGATCTACCTCTATACCCTTTTCATAGATTATGAAGCCTAAAAACTTCTTGGCCGATACACCAAAAGCACATTTGAGCGGGTTTATTTTTAAACCGAAATGGTGCATTCGGTCTAAGACGAGTTGCAAATCAACTAAGTGAGAGTCTAAAGCAGCCGATTTGATCACCACATCATCTATATAAACCACTATGATAACACCAATCGAATCATGAAAGATAAAGTTTATGGCTCTTTGATATGTGGCACCAGCATTCTTTAACCCAAAAGTCATGATAACCCATTCAAACAATCTTACAAAACTCGAATATCTAAAAGCAGTTTTAAACATATCCTCTTTGACCATAAAGATTTGATGGTATCCCGCATTACCATCAAGAAAACTAATAACTCTATGGCCGAAAGCATCATTAATCAACATATCGGCTATGGGCATAGGATATTCATCTTTAAGAGTGGCTCTATTCAAATTTCTGAAATCGATGTAAACTCTTATCTTACCGGTGTTCTTCTTCTCCACCGGTACGATGTTGGATATCCACTCCGCATACCTGCAAGATCTTATGAATTTCGCATCAAGTAATCGGTTAATCTCCTCTTTAATCCGATCATACATGTTCGGATTGAATCTTTTCGTCGGTTGTTTAAAGGGCCTAAAACTAGATTTGATTAGAAGCCGATGCTCAACTTGTTCGCAGCTCAACCCGAGCATTTCGTTATAAGACCATACAAAACAGTCAACGTATTCTTTTAGCAAACTGATTAGCCTTACCTTGTAATCGGCTTTCAGATTTTTGTTTATATAAGTTGGCCTAGAATTATCATTGTTGTCAAGATTCACCTCCTCAAGAAGGTTGACCGATGTAAATCCTTGTCCTAACTTATCCATTTCTTCTATTTTCTCTATAGCTTCGCACATATCATTTGTATTAGACCGATAGTGTTCCACTTGCTTTTGCAACCAATCAAGATTAAATCACATTATATGGTTGAGCCGATTTTCCATCAGCTTTACATTGACGGGTACAGAACCATCTCTAGTCACACTAAGAAAATTATAATCCGTCAAATCTAAACCGGTCAAGCACTTGACGGTGTCATGTGGCAAAGAAGATGATTCGGCCATAGCAACACAAGCCGATGCATCCACATGAACCACCTCTACATCATTACCAACACATTGTATCAAGAATTGATGCAATGTACAGAGAACACATCTATTGGCATATACATCATTACCAACACATTGTATCAAGAATTGATGCAATGTACAGAGAACACATCTATTGGCATGAATCCAATCATGCCCTAAGATCAAGCTATAACTACCGCGCACATCGGCAACAAACAAGCGGTAGCCATGGTCTTGCTCCCAACGGTGAGCTCCATAGAAGTGATCTCTTTAGCTTCGATAGTGTCTCCTCCTCCCACACCATTCAATATCATGTTGGTCCGGATGAGCTCGTCATCGGCCTTACCTAGCTTCTTAAACAAAGAATACGGTGTTAGATTAACAATAGCACCGCCGTCCACAAGCATGCGAGAAATCAATGAGCCATTAATATGACCTCTTACATAGAGGGGTTTCAAATGGTTCCGATTTCTCGGGCTTCTCAAAGATAGCACTTTTGGGCCCGAAGTTGAATTGTGCCATGACCTCTTCTTGTTCTATAAGCGAATAATCGAAAAGGGATAAGCAAATGGTGTTAATATCCATACCTTTCTGAGGCGGTGTAGGCTCGTAGTTCAAGAGGTCGTCGTCATCAAACTCGGACATATCAACGTCTCCCGTGGGTGAAGGCGCTGTAGAATCCTCTCCCAAGATGGCGTCGGCCAAGCCTAGTGGTTTTGGAGTAGCCACCGCTTCCTCCGTCACCAGTGGAGTGGGAGCCTCGGGCTCTTTAACCCTCTACTGCTTACTGTGAGGGACCATCAGATTGATCTCGTTGAAAACTTCGTCCCTCTTCTTCTACGCCTTCTCCTCTCGAATCTTTTGAAGGCGCAGCCTTTGAAGCTTCCTCTTTTAAGTGTGGGTCAAGCCAGCGGACACCACCTCAGTTGTGTGTACCTAGAGAAGCTCTTGCTGCTGCTAGCTTTATGATCATGGGAAGCCTTTTTGATCGGACATCCAAAGTGATCGGCCCCGTGAATACTTCCCCGATTTTAACATCAGTTGCGCCGATTTTCACGACACCTCCAGATGTGCTCTTTTGATGAACAAAAGTAGAAGGGACAGGTTCATTACCTTGCTTCGGGCGCCACTCCTACTTAGGCACGGTGGTGGAGCTCCCTCCTTGCATTTTGATCGGTCGAGACTCCGTCCGATCCAGAAAAGGGCCAGAGGGCCTTGTGAAGACATCTTCCCTTGGTCCGTTACACCCTGAATGAAATGGCGGGTACGACATTGGTGGAACGGGCATCGGTGGCATGGGTATCGGTGACACCGGCATCCATGGTCCCATGTATGGATGCCACACCGAAAACTGTGGGCAAGGCATAGGATGGAACCATGTCGGTGGCACCCTAAACCCATATGGAGGAAGAGGGGGAGGCCCCTAGACATCCGTAGCTAGCCTCATCTCTTTTCTAGGTGGGCTGCCTCCCCTCGGTGGTGACCTTAGTCGCTTCATAGACCGATTGTTCAAATCCGTGGCTTATACTTAGCCATAAGACAGTCGAAGGCACTTTTGTGCCCTATCTTTCAATCCGTGGCTTTGTCTTAGTTTATCTTTCATTTGCCCACCTCTTGATTCTTCGGCTTTATCATCTTGGGCTGTGGAGCTTGCCCCCTGGGTCTCGAGCCTTGGATGGTGACTTTGAGAGACTCTTGACCATCGGGGAACTTCTCGAGCACCACCTTCCTAGAGGCACCTTTCTCGCTTGAAGAAATAGGCATCTCATCCCCGATGATCACGTTATTCCTTTGGTTGCATCGGCTTGATGAGGCCGAACCAACACCTTGGGGTTGAGCTTAAGAGTGTCGACGAGGAACGAGTGCTTGTCGATCTGCATCTCTTTAAGACTCAATCGTCCCTTATTAAGGGCTGATTGGACCTATCAACATAAAATATTGCAATCATTAGTAGCATGAGAATAAGAGTTATACCATTTACAATATGTTCTATGCTTAATCTCATTTGTCGGAGGTAAAGTGTATGCAATCTTAATGTATCTACCTTTGTGCAGCTCATCAAATATTTTGTCACACTTAGCTACATCAAAGGTAAATTTCACATCGTCTTTTCAATTCTTATGAATCGGTTTGAGCAAATCACAAGCAAATGATTTGGCCTTAGAGGACCAAACAAACTTGACAGCTAGAACGTCATTGGAATCATCATCGGAGCTATCCGAATCATATTCCACGATGTGCAAGGTGTGGTGGGTCTTGTAGTCATGTTTTATTTCTTTGCTTCGGCTTTCTTGAGCCGAAGCCCTTTGCTGGAGGTGAGTGAGTGTAAGAAAATCGTGTCCCTCCAACTTCTCTCTAAGGTGAGACCGCAAACCACTAAAAGCTAGGTCAGCTAAGTCCTTCTCAGAAATTGTTAAATTGAAGCATTGGTTTTTAACATCTCTAAACCGCCAAAGATAATCAACTACGGGCTCGTCTTTCTCTTGCCTAACCGATGTCAAGTGTGACAATTTCAGTTCGTTGTCCCCGAAATAAAAGTAGTCGTGAAACTTGCGTTCTAAGAACTCATGTGTAGATAGAGCCCGAGAACAATGAGAAAAACTACGAGAAAGCGGTTCCGGTTAGTGATAAAAAAAGGAAGCATACTTTTAAAACCTCGTTAAAACCTGTTTCTCCTAGTTGTGTTACATATTGGCTAACGTGTTTTCAAGTGGTTTTGCTATCTTCGCCATTGAATTTGACAAAGTTGGAAACACGCCATCCAACGGGATATGGGACCGAATCAAAATACGCAGGGTATGATTTTTGATAAATTCGGTCTCTTCCCTTAAGGTCTACCCTAGCTTTTCGTGAAATTGTTTGCTCAAGTCCTCCTTGATGCGCATCATACACTCCTTTATGTTGGTAATGGGTGGCCTAGTAGATGTGCTCGGTGGTGGAGGCTGTATGCTTGTTTTTATGGCGCTAAATAATTTGGTAGGTACAGGGCCATGAGGGATTCTTGTACCGCTCGGTGGGATAGGCGGTGTGCTATATGCGACGGTACGGCAAAGAGGAACAAAACTAGCCGATTCATTCAATCGGCTCGTGTTCGGATTGGGGATACTAGTGATTGGCTCTACGCTAGCAGGAGACACTACCAAAGCATTAGTTTGCACATGATATAAAAAACTAGTTTGTCCACTAAACGAGTTCAACGGCATGCCATATGGAGGTTGTTCTACACTAGACGTGGTGGGTGCCGATGCATTACTGGGAGGACCTACATGTGCAACATAAGAAGATGATGCAATACCAACATTTTTAGACTTAGACAAGTTTTCTTGGATCATGTATTGCATATCGTTAGTTAAGACCTTTTTCATATCGGCAGAGTAATGCGAAAGGTTTTCAAAATTAACGAGAGGGTGCGAAGATGTGCTCACGTTTGGCAGCACCCATGGCCGCGTCGTCGACAACGGTCGGAAGAACTGGCTCCTTCACTTGAGAGATTGTGCCTTGATGGTCGTTCTTGAATCACGTCAAGTACTCCTGCAGCTCCCGCTCTTCCTGCACCTTGCGTGCCTCCTCGGAGGCCTTTCGGTACTCTAGGAATGCCTTGCGTGTCTCCTCGGGTAACTCCTCCAAGGATGGCATGACGATGTTCATCGTGGAGATCTCGGAGTTCATAGTGAAAAACGATAATTCGGTTTGTGCAATTGGAATCACTCGTTCCCCAGCGGAGTCGTCAAAAAGTGTGTTGACGCCGAAATCGAGTCTGAGCCAACACACCGCTCACACGTCTGTGTGCGGGAACGCCGGCGTCTCTTCAATGCCGGGTTTTGATAGCTCCTGGACAATCCCACCTCAGGAGGGACCCGTCGGAGGAAGATCATCCTAGGGTTGATCCAGGCTCGGTCAGTCCAGCCGGATTGCTTTCGGTCGTCGCCGAGACGAAGGAAGAGCAACACGAAGGTCGGGTAAGGGGATCAGGGTTTGGAGAAGAACGGAAATATAAAGGCAAATGATAGGTTCAATTGGGATGCCTCTCAATTGGCCATGGGTCTCTGTTTTATAGAGGTGAGATGGATTTATCCCGCAGGGCAACCGATCCCTCAAGTTTGGAAAGAAATTAGAATCAATCTACTGAAAACTTTTTAAAATCGACACCATCGGAGTGTCTGGTAAAGTACCGAATACTTCGGTGACCGGAGCCTCCGGTAGAGTGCCCAAATGTCTGTTGTGTAATTTCTCTGAGAGGGCTCACTGGACAGTCCGGCACAGTGTCGAACACTCCGGTGGGTTGAAATGCTCCAACCCGAGACGGCTTACCAGACCATCCGGCATGTTGCCGGAACCTTCGGTGGGTTGAACACCCAAACTCGAGAGGGCCTGTCAGACAGTTCGGCATGGTGCTGAATACTCTGGCACCAGACAGTCTGGCATTGGACCAGACACTCCGGTGGGCTAAATATTTAGAACCTGAGAGTACCTACCGGACCTTCTGGCAGTGTGCCGGACACTTCGGTATAGTAGGTGCCCCAAACCCGATAGAGTCTACTGGACTCGCCGGCAATATACCGAATACTCCGGTAGCTCTGTGATTTTTGGATGTCAACAGATAACTATTGAATTTGCATCTTTGATGTACCCATATCAGTGAAGGCTGTCAAACTCACATCTCTAATAGACACATCAGTAACAGTTGTTGAATCCCCATCTTTGATGTAACCTGGTCAACGACAGTTGTAAAACGTGTCTCTGTTGTATCATTAACAACTTACTTTTTATACGGTGTCGTTAATTTGTAACAATCTGTGACAGTGATGGTTGGCGAGACGGTCACTTCCCCAAGTTCACGGTTCCGTTACAACTATGGCACACAAGAGTTCATTTAAGTTGCACAACTAGATCAAAACATACTGATACATCAAACTTTATATTCATAAGAAATCCAATGTGAGCATATACATCACACTTATTACATAAAAGGGTACATGAATACATATGATGTTCAATACAGAGGAAAGCCACACTATTCAGATACAGGCATAAATACAACCATTCATATAGAGCAAATAAAAGGACATAACTAGTTGTGATGCATACAGACCATAAACACCCGTTCATGTGCAGCTGAAAAAACTAACAGACAAGCAGAGTAGATGGCAAACCACATTATCACCAGAAGGATCAGACGCGAGGCCCTTCCAGCATCATACCAGCTTCTTCTGGCGGGAAGAGAATGTTCGTCATCCTCTTGCTCATCTCCTTTTGCTTAGTATTGAGTCTCTGGTTCAGTAAATTTAAGACTATGCTTATTTTTTTGTTCTGTAATGACCTCTCTCACCCCAACAGGGACTTGGCCACTGCTGAACTCAATCTCCTTCAATCTGGGAAGTTTGTCGATGCCGTAGAGATATGTGAAAGATGACAAGGCAATCTTCTCGAGCCTAGGAGCAGATCCGCTGGTGAAGACGATCTTGGTGATGGCTGAGCAGTCAACAACAAGAAGGTTGAGCCATAAGAACTCATCTTTCTTTAACGTGAGCTCATTCTGTGTTCCACCAAAGGACTTGTCCAAGAGTACCAGACAGCGTATGCTTGGTTTCTTGCTGATGATCTGTAACGCGTCTTGCTCTAGCTCTGTATCACGAAGAGTCAGCTTGGCTATTTTTTCTGCATTGTCAAATGATGACAGCAACCTACCGCCGAAGGTGTTCTTCAACTCAAGCTCTTCCAATTTTGGAAGCAAGTCAACTCCAGAAATAGAACCTTCGAAAGACAGAACCATCTTCTCAAGCTCACAGGCTGATCCATTCTCAAAAGTGATATTAGTCAGGCACGATTCCTCAACAAGAAGGTACTTAAGACATATGAATTCATCCTTCTTGAAGGTGAGCATATTCTCTGTCCACGCAATGTGTTGGAGCCTGACACACTGTAACATAGGAAGCTTGGCAAGGACTTTCAGGTCATCTTGGCTTAGCAAGGTGTCACTTAGAGTTACCTTGGCAAGTTTGTTTTTATCACCTTTTATGAACAGTGGAAGAAGATGCTCCTTCTGTGTGTTTCCCCTGATGCTTAGACTCTGAAGAATCTTGGGATGGTTTTTTAAGAGAGGGCCAATGTCATCTGGTAACTCTGAAGCATGTCGTGTGGTTACAGGAATAATAGTGATTGATAGAGAACGGAGGCACTCATGTAGGTCACTGATTGTCTGAAGCAAATTTTTCAGGTGACTAACCTTATCATCGATAACCACACCTAGCTTCCTCAGCTGCCATAGCTTTCCAATATCTTTTAAATCATGACTGTGCTGGGCCTTCACATTAGATAGTACCTCCATGTTTAACATTTTGTCTATCCTGTGAGGAATCCGGCCACTAGAGCCAAAATTGCTTGGATTCAGACCAGTGTCACCAGCAAGCAGCCGCTTTAGCTTCAAGAGCAGGATATCTGCTGTTGCATGTGGAGGCACCTCAGTTTGTCGGATGTCCAATACCTCTAGCTCACGAAGGCTGTTGATTTCCCTAGGTAGCTGGGTAATACCTGTTCTCCTTAGGCTCAGATACTTGAGCAGTAACATCTTGCTGCAGATGTCCTTGAGGTACCTCTGGTTCTTCCCAGCAAAGCACCGACAACCTTCAAGATCTAGCACCTTGAGCAGGGATACTCGAGATGATTTAGAGAGCCCATGGAAAAATTTATCAATTCTATCAGAGCTGCGAAGTTGAAGATCATTGAAAATGGAGAAGTGGCGAGCCAAGTGATGGGATAGGCGTGTCTCCACCATGTGTTGTTTTCTGGCAATGGTGGTAACGAATCCATGAACCAGATCACCTACGACGCAGCTCTTTACATTTCCTGTGGCACCAATATCAGCAGGATAAACAAGGCATCGGTCAATGAGTGCATCAAAACATCTGTTGGCCTGACGTATAGAACTGAACCAATCTTCCTTGGAAGTTAGCCCTTCTGCAACCCACCGCCCAATCAAGGTTGACCGCCTAATCTTGTGTCCCGGAGGGAAAATAGCTAGGTACAGCAAGCAGGATTTGTATTCTTTAGGCAGATCATTGTAAGAGAACTTGAATATCACCTTAGCGATGTTGTTCACTGATGTTGGCAAAGCCTGCAGGGTGCTGTGCAGCTTGAATAACTCCTCATTGCTCCTCTTGGGGTTAGCATACAAAGAATGAGTGAATATCTTCATGTATAATTCATGTGGCTCACACTTGTCCAAGATATCATGAAAAATTTGGGGGTGGTAATTGTCTTCATTCATCTGCTCGCTAACAAGCTTGAGTATTGTATCATTGTAGAGGCCAGCAAGAGAATAGTCTATAGGCTCCCGCTGTGGATAGCAATATTCTTTAGCCAGCTGGATGTCCTTTGTGGTAGTGACGACCATTATATCAGCGCTGCAGTTTAATAGGCTCAAAGCATTTCTGGTATCATCCAACGTGGAAACATCCATTAGATCATCAACTTTGAGGATAAACAAAGGACATTCATATCTATTTATGAACGAACAATAATTCAGGTTTTTTTTAATCTCTTCTATGAGCCCTTTGATGTTGAGCTGCTCTTTGAACTCTACCCCAATTTTGTCCATCATCTGACCGATTTTTTGACAAACTGTTTCTGGGTTTTGATCGGGAACACTATTGTCACATGTACCAGTTGTGGTCTTTTTAGCTTGCTTGTGTAAAGATCTTTCTTGAGCCTGAAGGGGCATGCTACTGCTGCTCTTCGGAAACAGCTTCTGTAGGATGTGTGCATATTGTGCCTCATCGAGGTGAATCCACGTGGTGTGCCGACTTTCAATGTCTTGATCTTCCCCCTCATCGTAATCACAATAATCTTCATCATCCTTATTATCATCCTCTTTGTTGCCCTCCTCCTCCTCCTCCTCGATATGCTTTCCTGCAGCTTCTTCCCCTTGTTTCAACCCCATATGTTTAGCTGTTTCTTCATCTTCAAGCTTGTTGGCCTTTTCCTCTGCTTCCATATGTTCCTTAAGCTTCTTGATGATCCGAACTGGTAATCTATGCATGTCTTTATTCTTCCCTAGGTCTTGTTGAGACGCAGCCTGCAGCAGCAGCTGAAGGAAAACGTCTAGGTCTAGCTGGTCAAGCTCACCCTGCAGCTTATTGCCCTTCGGTAGTCCGTCACCCCTCCGTAACCGACCTTGAATATCACTTTTGATTTTCTCAAGCTTTTCATGAACCCTCATCTCTTTGATATTCTCCTTGATTTTAAGAAGAGCAAGAGCCCTCTTCTTTTCATTATAGATTTGCAGCTTTCTTATGTAAGCTTCCCAATGGTCAAGATCGCCTTCCTCTGGGTCTTGCTCCTGGGGTTGGGATTTGGCATGCTTGAGCTCGCGCAGAATGTAGAAGAGGACTTCCTTGGCTCGCAGCGGCATCGAACCTGGGTGCACTGACGGGATGTCGACCAGGACAATGCGCTGGTAGCCGACGCCTCGTGAGTACGGGAGCCAGATTTCTTGTGCAAGAGCGTGGAGGTCCTGAATCTGATATGTGTACGGTGCCACAATGACCATGGACAAAGTCTTCTTGTCGTTTACAGGAACGCCATCTGCCCACTCGCATAACTTTGCCTTGACATAGTCGTCCAGAGTACGAGGCTCCATGGAGGCTCTCCGACCACCAGAATGACCGCCGACAACCGTTGCCCATGGCCCCACGAGTTGATCGTCACCGTCTTCTTCATTGTCGTCTCCACCACCAGCGTAGCCACCACTAGACATACCAGCACCCCGCAGAGCCGATTGTCTGGCTGCTCCATCTGACTTGGCAGGGACCTCGACGCCATACCTCAGCCGCCGCTCACCGACATCATGCGCTCGCTCCTTGAGCTGGCGTAACTGGACGGCCGCGCGGTGCTGCGCGAGCAGCTTGCGCAGGAACCAGTAAGCCCACCAGAGGTAGCGTCGGAGCCTGCTCTTGGCGCGGTGGATGTCCGGGTTACCGCTGTACAGGTAGAGGTCGATGCAGTTGTGGCAGTCCTGGGCAAGGAGCCGGACCTGATTCATCCAGGTGCGCACCTGCTCGTCGTGCTCGCCGCCGGGGGGCGCGCACCTGCCCAGGTACGCCAGGAAGCTGTTCATGCTCTCCATCTCCTCCTTGATGAACTGCACATCGTCCTGGACGCCGGTTAGCAGCAGCGCCTCGTTGCGAATGACGACTAGCAGTGAGCTCACGGCGCCTGCCGCGAGCTCAGCCATGGCGCTCCCTGCCGTCTGGTGCCCGGCTGCTGGTTCTGGTTAGTTGAATGGCTCGTCTCGCAGGGCCATGGGATCAGCTATAGCTTAGGTGGTGGGTGTATTCTTCATTCTCCACATGGACCGCATGTGACATGAATGTATTCTTACACCAAACGTCCTTTTGTTTTTTTGTGCCATTAATTATCTTGACTTGACTACAGCATATAATTATATTGACTTGACTACAGATGGTGTGGTCAAGCATGTTCACATGCTGTGCACCAACACTGATACTCCATCTGTTACAGATTATATATGGTTTTTTATTTTATCTTTAAGCCAAACTTCTCTAATTTTAATCGAGTCTATAGAAAATATAATAACATTTATAACACAGCTATTTTCATCCAATCCGCACTGCAGTTAGTCTTGATAGTGCAGTTATTTGGTAATATAGATGTCTATATATATTTATGTAAATTTAGTGAAACTTGAAAAATTGGACTCACAAAAATATAAATGACTTAGGCCTCCTTTGGCAGAGCTCCAAGCTCTTGATTCTCAGAGGTAAAATTAGAAAAATTTTGACAAATATTGTTTTTCAAGAGAGGTTGATTCTTATGTAATTTAGTGAAGTAAAAGATTGGGAGTTGAAAAAAACTTCTTTTATTCTATAAAGTGATTCTCTATTCTAATTATACGAGTTTATATTAAAGAGAATGAAAGAAAATCACTTTTAGCTACAAAATCATTTCACAGGAGAATCAAGAGGTCAGAGTTCTATAAAAGGTGCCCTTAGAGTGTGAAATGGGAGTATGCTCTAGCTGCATTATTAGATGCCGCTGCATAGATGCCTTAAGCTGGCGTGCTGGTAGAGTTCTACAAAAGGTGCCCTTAGAGTGTGAAATGGGGGTATGCTCTAGCTGCATTATTAGATGCCGCTGCATAGATGCCTTAAACTGGCGTGCTAGTCAGAGTTCTACAAAAGGTGCCCTTAGAGTGTGAAATGGGGGTATGCTCTAGCTGCATTATTAGATGCCGCTGCAGAGATGCCTTAAGCTGGCGTGCTGTTCGTCCAGGGTATCCTAGACGCGGTGCAGGCGGAGTGGTGAAGCTAGAGTTGAGCCGAGGGTGGTGCACACATCGTTAGCATGAAGCAAAAGATCAAATTTATATGTGTCAGTGTTCTGACCACTGGCATAGTAAAATTTACGTATTTGAAGAGGAATTGGGTGCCCTCTTCATATCGAGGTGGTCTAGTCTACGGGAGACTCAATATTTAACCTATTTTGAGCCGCCACGAAGGCATAACACCCTACGTCCTAGGAGAGAGTGGATCGTATAAGCTCGAAACAAGGTTACAATGACGAAAAGGCTCTCGTTCGTATAAGAACCCTAGCACGCATATGTGATGTGTGTATGGTGACTTGAACTACGTGAATCTTACTTGAACTGTCGTCTAAGGCCCCTGACGTTCCCTTCATATAGAGGTTGGACCAGGATTACAAGGCTTGGCGCCTACAAAATCGAGCTGCCCCTGACGGGTGGGGCCGCGGCCTTTTGAGAGGTTGATTCCCTGGTGCCCGCAGGCGTCGGAACAGCTTGTCGGTATTCTTCTATCGTCCGTTATTCAATGGCGGGGGACAAAGATTGCTTTACCGCCCGTTGGACCGCTTTTCTCTTGTGCTGGCTCGCTTTACCCCCTGCGAGGCTGCTTTGCCTCCTGCTGTAAGCTGTCAAGAATCTCTGCGCTTGTCAGGGGTTGGTCATTGAGGCGGTGGCCAACCCTAGGGTTGAACGTGTAAGGTAGTTCCCATCCATCGTCCGGATGGGTCCCATAGTCAAGTCAGCCCCTACCCTCGGACGGTCGGGCTAGTTCTCCAGGCTTTTGCGCGGCGAAGCCTTCAGTGAGTCGTAGTTTCGGCCTATGCGCCTCAATCCTTTGATGGGCTTCCGTATCAATCCTGGAGCCGTAGGTACCCGAGATACATGATCTCAACAATAGCCCTCGAGCCTTGTGCCGTTTGTAATACCTGTTGAGGCGGCGTTGGGCTGATCCTTGATAGTCTTTGATGCTTGATCCTACAGGTACGCGCGAGCGCGCTCGTAGGGCGTAGCCCCTGAGCCCTCGGGCGATATGAAGGGTTGGTCGGGGGTTTAATCCTTTGTCTGGTCGTCGGTCTTCAGTCGTTGATCCTACGGGTGCGTGCGAGCGCACCCGTAGCGCGTAGCCCCCGAGCCCCCGAGAGATTCAAAGGGTCGGTCGAGGGTTTAAACTTTATTTTTCGAACATAGAATCCTGCGGGTGCGAGCGAGCGCATCTGTTAACCGAAGCCCTTGAGCCATCGGGCGATCCAAAAAGTCAGTTGGGGGTTTAGTCTCCATTTCATCGGGTTAAAAATCCTGTGGGCGCACGCGAGTGAGCCCATAGGGGGTAGCCCCCGAGACCCGGACGATCCGAGGGGTGGGTCAGGGGTTTAGTCCTCGAGACAGATTTTCCCGACCTTCGACGTTAGTCGGGACCAATTTTCGTTATTGGTCGAGTTTAGAGTGGGATGCCTAGATTGAACCGGTCGGACCAGCTGTATCTCATGATATACATGGTGCCTAGGACGGACCAAGCAGATTGGTCCAATTCCGTGATCAGCGCGCCAGGGCAGGGGTCGGGCCCGGCGGTTCAGGGACCGACCCTCGACTGCCTAAGTGCTGGGGTTCCGGTCTCGCTGCATCCACGTGGCGCACGGGCATTGGGTCTCGGAAGTGGAAACGCCGCATTGTAGTCTGACGGGGGATATTAACCCCGCACATCGATTCGCGCGTGTGCGTCCTGTCTGTTTAGCGCTTGGAAGGCATTTATTGGGCTGGCATGCGCACGCAGGGCGCTAGACGTCACCTCAACCAGCGGAGGCAACGAGAGTTTTGCTTCGAGTCCACCTGTCGGTGGGCGGGGTGCAGAGATCGTGGGTGCCCATTATTTTCGGCGGCCATCATGACGCGAATTAACACTGCGCTGTGCCACGTCGCGTTGTGCTCCGAGAGTCATAGGGGTGGAACTGTTCACCTCCTTCAGGTATAAAAGCGGGGGAGCGGGTTTCGAAATCCATTTCGCCCGCTGCGCTGCTTGAACCTTCTTCTTCCTCATGCTCCTGAGCTCTCGCCTTCTCTGCGCCCTTTTCGCCTCCTTCTCTGCTTCGTCGCCGTCATCGTTGCTGTTGCCATGGCCACGGAGTGGAAGCAGTCGAGCACCTCCAATGACATCCTCGAGAACCGCACAAAAGCAAGGCTCATCCAGATGCAGGCCACCATCGGTTGGAGGTCGGTGTGGTGCCAGCCAGCTTCGGTTCCTGCCCCGAACAAGATCGTCTCCTTCGCCCACTTCCACAGCTCGGGCTGCCCTGCTCCAAGTTCTTCTGCGGGCTGCTCACCTTCTACCGCGTCGGCCTCCACCACCTCAACCCGAACAGGGTCCTTCATGTCTACATCTTCGTCACCCTATGCGAGGCCTTCCTCAGCATCCCTCCACACTTTGAGCTGTGCAGGTACTTCTTCAACATCCAGCGGTCGTCCAGCAACCGTGCTGGTGGTCAGTGGTACGGGGGCGCCGGGATCTTCCCCTGCAGTACACGGGCGGCGGAGTACATCAGCGTGCCCCAGAAGAAGTCGCTGAAGGGCAGGGACGAGGAGTGGTTCTACATCGGCAACATCGCTCCCGGGCTGCCGGTGTTCCGCGACGAGGTCTCTATGATGCGTGACTTGTGGAACTCTGTGCTGTTGGCCGCTCAGGTGCAGGAACTGGAGCCGCTCCTCCTCCAAATTGGGGAGCTTCAAAGCGCCCGGTTGACTGTCGTCAAGGTGGTCCGGACCTTCATGCAACATCGTGTGCTTCCGCTCCAACACCGCGCCTGGTTCATGTGGGAGTACACCAGTCCCACGGACAGCACTCGCGTGGTTGTCAGGAAGGAGGCGCGGAGCGCCGAGGTCGATGCCCGGGTGATGCGCATGCTGGAAGGCTACCTACTCGGGGAGCTCACCAGCGGGCCGGCGCCGTTGGCTGCACTTCCAGGGGTAAGTCGCTCTTCGGAGCAGTTTTCGTCGTCGGGTTTCGTAGTGCAGTCGTGCTAGGCGGAGGTTGAGTCGATTGTCGTTGGTGTCATTACAGGCGGGTTCATCTTCTTCGTCCGCTGCAGCATCGGCACCAATGCCGGTGGACGTGCCTTCTTTGTCCGTTCCAGCAGCACCGTCGGCGGGTGCTGGTATGGAAGAGGCTGAGGAGGCCCGCTGGTCGGTCGAGGCCGGGAGGACTTGCCCAACAGGTCCTCGGTCCGGCCCCCAGCCCAAGCGGGAGGAGGTGGCCGCCTTGGCGGCGCAGGCGTTGGCCGAGGAAGTGGTGATCTCGTCCGGAGAGTCGGACGCCGCTTCGGGCAGCGGGTCAGAGTCCGAGTCCGACGACGCCCTGGCTCTCCGGGGAATAGGGCGAGCGTTGATGGTCCAAGCATCGTCGTCGTTCCCGACCTCGTCGTCCACCCGGTGCTACCCACGGTCAGGGTGGCGGCGGCGGCGACCTCGCTCGCCCCGAGGGCCGATCAGCAAGAGTCGGGTCTGGTTGTCCCACTCCCGGTCCGTCGGTCGAGGGTGTAAGTTCCTGCCATAGCGATTTGTTTGTCGAAATAAATTAGCATAAGCGGTGGACTTATCTTGTTCGTATTGACAAGGCGTCGATGGTTGTCCCTGCTGCTCCTGTTCCCGCGTCGGCGGCCGAGGGAGGAGGGTCTGGCTCTTCAGCGGTGGCAGTTGGAGAAGTTTTACAGCCTCTTCCAATTGCCCCGCCATGTCCAAATCCATTGCCCTAGGGTCCACTGGTCGGCTTGCTGGCTTGTGAAGAAATTTTGCAGCCTCCTCCCTCAGGCAGTGATGCCGAAGGTCTGGAGGGGGCTACCGCCGAAGAAGTCATAATGCCTTCCTCGGCCATGGGTGCCCAGGGAGGAAACGTCACGATGGTCGGGGAAGGCGATCAAGTGCCGACCCCGACTGCCGCATCCGAGGAGGCGCTGAGGGCACAGAGCCCGCCACCCGCTAGGGAGCAGTCAGATACAACCCCGACCAACGCTGCTGAGGGTCCGGCAGAGGTGAGCGAAGAGGCAACAAAGGTGGCCATCACGTCGGGGGCCGAGGTCATGGTCGCCGGGTCTTCAGCTTTCGGGTGTCTGGGGTCGGACACGGCAGACCCCCCATCTGGCGAGGTGGTTGTGCAGGCCCTGGGCTACTACGACGAGCGCGGGGTCCAGAATTGTCTATTTGACCGGCTCGTCTTTGAGCAAGCTGCTCGACGAGCTCGACGAGGGTCCCGCTCTGCACGATGCCCGGGTAAGTCGTAATTGCTTAGGAGCTCAGTAGCACGAATGTTTGTTATGCGCGACACTGAGTTGTGTATCTTGCAGGAGGTCCTCTTCCGGTTGCTGGGTCAGCCCCCGAGCGACCACAGGTCGAAGGTGGAGGTCGAAGCCCTCTGTCGGGAATTGGAGCAGGCTAGGGCTGGTCGGGATGCGTCAAGAGATGCCGCTCTCCGACTCCATCGGGAGATCAAGGCCGCACGGGAGGAGGCCCAGGCGGCTCGGGAGGAGAAGAGGAAAATCTCCGCGGAGCTCGCCGCCGCCGTGCAGACCATCTCCAGTAAGTTGCCTGTCATCTAGGTTTCTGTTTTCTGTTCTTCCCATCCTCCGGAGTTAGGAACTGAGGGTGATCATTTTGCTCAGAGCTCCAGAAGCGGTTGGGCCGCACGGACGTGGAGGTGAAGGCTGCTGTGAGTCTGCAACTCTCAGCCGAGGTGGGTCGGCAGAGGGCTTTGGCTGACCTCAAGGTGGCCGAGGAGGACAGCGATCGTGCTGCCAATCTTCGGGTCGCCACCGAGGTGGCACACGCGGCGGCAGAGGACGAGGTCGCCAAGCTCACCGTGGAGCGGGCAGAGCTGCAGAGGACCTTTGGCGAGGAGCTGGCCCATGTGCAGCAGGAGCTGACGGACGCGCACTCTGCAGTCGGTGTTGTCAGCGAGGAACATGACGGTACGTACCTTTTGAACACTTGTTAAGTAGAGTTTTGATGTGGGGTCGACTGCTCATTGTTGTTTCCTTGCAGCTGTGGTTCGCGACTTCGGGAGCTTGAGGTCGGTCGTCCGACGCATGCTTCGGTGAGTCTACGTTGAGGTGCCCAAGGATGATGTCTTGATGAAGTACGCCGAGCATGTGATGAGGTGCCTGCCCGGGCTCATCGCCTCCGCGCTGATCGGCGCCTTGGAAGATGGGAGCTCGCTGACCCTGGCACAGACCGTGTCGCACTACCCGGCGATCAATCTTGTGCGCATTTCCGAGGGGTTCGCCGCAGACATCACGGATGAGAAGATTGCGCGCTTGACGGCCGACGTGCGGTTCCGGGTGAGGGAGCTTTGCTCTAGCTTCCAGGCTGCAGACTTCATGCAGGCGCAGTTTGGTTCGATGCCAGCACGGCCTCAAGGTCCTCCTCAGCCGCCCTAAGGCTCATAGGCTTAGGATTTTCTTTGTAATTTATTTTGCCTGTGAATAAGAACTCTGCATTTGACATTGTAAATAATGAAGTTCCTGACCCTCTTTTGCACGTATGTGAATGTTTCTCACTTAGCAGTTTTCGAAATCCATTGGGCATTGATCAAGCAAGTGGGTCGGGTATAGCTCGTAGGGTCGAGTGTCGGGCTCTATACAGCCGTAGAGCGTCACCAATACCGGGTCGTCGATCGTTAGTCGCAAGAAAAACTCAAATAATAGCACTTGCAATTCACTTGGCATGTTTGAGGGTTACCCGCAAGCTCAGTGCTGGCCGGGGGGTTGAACCCGACGAAACAGATAGAGACGCGGAGCCTTAGAACGAAAAGTTGAGGCACGGAGCTTGAAAAAGAGAAAACGAGAGGTGGAGGGGTGGGACGATCTGACCCCTAGTTGTGGGACAGTAAGACTAGCCCCCGGGCGGCGGAGGGCCGCCAGTTGGCCGTGTTTCATCGTCCAAAACAATAAGGAAAAAAAGCACAAAAAACTTAGCAGATTTTATTATGCATAGAATCGACGAAGGTTTTCGATGTTCCAAGAACTGGCTAGCTCCTTGCCGCTCTCGGTCGCCAATTTGTAGGCGCCGGGCCTTAGAACCCGCTTGATTACATACGGGCCCTCCCAGGGGGTGATAACTTGTGCTGGCCGGCCTTGATCTAGACTTTTTTGAGTACAAGATCCCCTACGTTGAGGACCCAACCTTTGATGCGCCGAGCGTGTAGCCGTCGTAGAGCCTGCTAGTACTTGGCCGACCACAAGATGGCGATGTCGTGCGCCTCGTCCATCTGGTCCAGAGCATCCTGCCACACTGCATCCGACCTTTTCTCGTCATTGGTTCGGACTCTTGAGGAGTCATAGTTAGGTCAGCCGGCAGCACAGTCTCTGCTCCTAATGTTATGAAGGAGTAAACCTCGTATTTCTGTTTGGGGTCGTTCATAGGCCCTACCACATGGACGAGAGCTCTTGGACCCATCGTTCGACCGCTTGCTCGATGTAGTCGTAGAGCCGGGGCTTGAGGCCCTAGAGCACCATCCCATTAGCGCACTCGACCTGACTGTTGGCCCTTGGGTGGACTACGAAGGCGAAGACAAGGCGGATCTAAGTACTCCTTGCAGAATTCATGGAATTGTCATCTGGTGAACTGCATGCTGTTGTCAGTGATGATGGAGTGCAGACCCCGAATCGCCATATGAAGTCGTGGAAGAATTCGACCGTTTGACAGGCGCTGATTTAGGGCACCGGTTTGGCCTCAATCCACTTGGTGAATTTGTCGATGGTGACGAAGAGATGAGTGAAGCCCCCGGGCGCTTTTCAAAAAGGCCAAAGGATATCGAGCCCCCAGACCGCAAACGGCCATGTGATCGGGATCGTCTGAAGCCTTTGGGCTGGTAAATGCGTTTGCCGAGCGTAGAACTGGCAACCTTTGCAGGAGCGGACGAGCTGCTCAACGTCGAAGACTACTGTGGGGCCAGTAGAACCCCTGGCAGAAAACTTTACCTACCTGGGTCCTCGAGGCAGCATGATGACCGCAGATGCCCTAGTGAATGTCGTCGAGGAGGTGCCAATCCTCCGCCTGCGGAATGCAGCGTTGAAGGACACCACAAGGGCTCCTTTTGTAGAGCTCGTTGTCGGCGATGACGTTGGCTTTGGCTCGGCGAGAGACTTGCCTGGCTTCATTGGTGTCAGCCGGGAGAGTGGCGTCTCAGAGGAAGGAGAAGATATCTTACGACCAGTCAGGGACGATGGCCATAACTTTCGGCTCTTGGGTCGAGGTTTGTGTCACTTCCCAAATCTCATGTTAAGCAAGAAAAAAAAGTGGGGTTTTATAAATTTTTTCTTTCTTTGACAATCTAGTTTAGGCCAATTTTACGATTTTTCCTTTAAAAGGAATTAAAAATTAGAAAGCAGTTAACTAGAAGTCAAAATTTTGAAACATAAAATGTGAGTTCGACAAGTGTTTGAGCTCTTCCATTTTTGTTTCAAATTTTGGTTTTTGGAGTTTGGAATCTTTGCCCCAAAAATCCCAAGCCAGAAAATATCAAAAAGAAATAATAATAATAAAAATAGGAATTGAGGAGGGAAAAATTGAATTCGACTAATGGGCCAAAACCTCTCCCCAGGCCGGCCCATTTCCTCTCCTTCCTTCTCTCCTCCGGCCTGGTCCGCACTCCACCTTTTCTCCTCGGCCCAGCCCATTTCCCCCTCCTGTCGTCTTCCCCCTTGGCGCAGCGCGCCGCGCGCGCTGACCGACAGGGCGGGCCGGCTCCATCCGGCCGCGCCAGTGTCCTCGCGTCGAGAAGAGCAACGACAACGTTGCGCGTTGCCGTCAACCTAAACCTGCCGCGCCGCGCACATGGGGGTGACGGCGTTGACGCCCAGGAGAAGCGGTGGCCCTCGTTGTCATGCTTTGAAGACCAGACGCTGATGTGCCGCCCTGTCGACAAGCGTGGAGTCCGCGCTGGCACCGCTAACCCTTGTCACTGAGGCGACGACACCATGCAGCTGATGAGCGCTCAAAGAACTGACAAAAATCGCCGTTTGACCGAGTTTTAGATGTGGCCGCGCCAACACTGTCCGCCGGCCATAAAAGGCCTCTCTTTCTGCGCCCGCACGTCCGCACGCTTCGCTACACTGTGTAGCAGATTAGAGCACCCCTACCTCACCGGATTTTCTCTTCGTCGCCGTCAATTTTGCCGCTTCCCCGAATCCAGCCACCAACTGCCATTTCCGGTGAGCTCGCCATTCCGGTGGCCAACATCAAATTCCTCCCGTGCATAGCTTCACCCAGTCGAGCTTCAGCTCCTCAAGTCAGCCATAGTACTAGGAGAGTCCTCACTTAGCTCCTCCATGTGACCCTCCGCCGCGCGCCGTGCCGCCACGTCGTCGGCCGCCATGCCGTAGTGTTCCGACGAGGTCGTATGCGTCACAACCGTCGTGAAGTTGCGGAGAAGCCTCCCGGACCGGTGCTGCGCAGCCCCTTGCTCGGAAAGTTTGGGAATGCGTCGAAAAGTTTGGGACGCGTCCGGGGCACACCGGGAGCGCGACCGGCATGTTCGGAACGCCTCTTGCCCTATTCCACCTAGCTGACCCATGTCGTTGGCCCAGGTCCCTGACCAGTGGACTGTGAACCACATTAGTGAACCCCGCACACGTCACAGTCTAGCGAGAACTTTAGTTAGGGCATGAGCGACTTTGATCCCATTGGACACGGTCTTCGTTCCATGTCTAAGGGCAAGGGACACAGTCTCCTTCTCCGTGTCCATCACTTTGGTCACGGGCATAGCCCAGACCACAAAAACCTCGAACTTTCACGTGTCCACGAAAACCCTGAACTTTCACGTGTCCACGAAAACCCCGAACTTTCACGTGTCCACGAAAACCCCGAACTTTCACGTGTCCACGAAAACCCCAAACTTTCACGTGTCCACGAAATCTCCGAACTTTCACGTGTCCACGAAAACCCCGAACTTTCACGTGTCCACGAAAACCCCGAACTTTCACCACAACCCACGGGTCCACAGGAAAATCCCCGATTTCGGGCACCTGAGTGCCTAGAGGGCATGGACACTGGCCGAACCCCATGTCCAGACAGATTTTTCTGCAGTCCGTCATAGCACATTTCCACTAACTTTGCCGCCACATCCTAACTCTGATCATCACAACCAATATACCATTGGAACCCACATCATGAGCCCTACCATCCTAGCCTATTCAAACTCCATAACTTATTTGGTGATTATCTCTTTTCTTAGTTTCTTAGTTGTTCTATGGTAGTCTTATTGTAGCTATTGTTTGTAGCAGAAGAAGACGAAGTTGAAACCGCCCAAGAGCCCGAAGAGCCTGAAGAACCCGAGCCTGAAGCGGACTTCGAAGAAGCAACTGAAGGCAAGTCCTAACCCATCTTAAGCCCATTGAACCCATGTTTTATTTACCTCGCCGATAGACAGCGATGCTAGCCTACTTTGGAATGTGTTAAACATTATGTAGTTTAATACCTATTTGATCTTAGATATTTATATTTATGTCAGTAACTTGCTATATAAATATAGATATTTTCCTTGGAAACCATTACCGACGTGTCCTTGATAACTATAGGAATTTTGTTCCTAGTTAGTTTTACGGAACAGATACTACCTTGTTACTAGAACTGCTTAGGACTCTATCTACGGTGCTCTACACCGCCACACTATTTACTATTAATTTGCAAAATGAGTTAAAAGAGTTTGGTGGTGTGAGTATCAACAAAAGGGATGGGATTAGAACAACTGGTGCTAGGTGAAGAGGGGATGTTTCTGGCTGTGGGGTAGGGCTCACCTGAGGTGATGGTGATAGGTGTGTAGGCTTCGCTGTGGTTCACCTGCCGTGGACGAGACCGTCACCCCTGCCATATAAGGACCGGTTCATTAGCCCTCGACTTGGTAATTCCCGTGCAACCACAGAACATGTACTTTTTGGGCAGGACTTATTCCCTCTACGTATTCTTTTCACATCGAACCACTGGGGTGTCGGTAGTGAAGACACAAGGGAACATGAGAAGGGCGTGAGATGACTCGCTGTCTGGCCTTCGACGGTAATTGCTCGCGTCATGGGAGCATAAGCCCACGGATATAGCCTCTGATTTGGTAATGCTCGGGATTGGAGGGGACTAAGAAAAGGCGTGAATGCGGTGGATATTCACGACCCGGCTGCGGAAATGTACCGACGCGTCATCGACGGCCTAAAAACCCCGAGGGATGGCCCCTGTTTGCACTTTGGGTGGAATCTGTGAAAAACTGCGTAGATGTGGGATAGGCATTATGCAACTCTAATGATCAGAAGTAGCATAACCTGTGGGTACAATGTACAATCTCTGCAGAGTTAAAAACCCTTTCGGATAGGCCGTTGTCACGGTATTGACATGCTACTGTTCGGGCGCCCTACGATTAGACTTTATTCATTGCCTTGATGCGGGAGTGGGTGTAGCTATCTGTGTTTTGGAATTGTGTGGCTGTGTGCCTAGGGCCGGCACGAGAGTGCTTACGCTCGATATAAAACTTGGGAACTGCGGAGAGGAGTGAAAACCTTTCCCAGGTCTACTCTACTTTAAATTCTCTTCTAATAGGGAGCCGGCATGAAAACATGCTTTTCTCTCTTTTTTAAATTCTCTTCTAATAGGGAGCCGGCATGAAAACATGCTTTTCTCTCTTCTTTAAATTCTCTTCTAATAGGGAGCCGGCATGAAAACATGCTTTCTGCAAAACTTTACCCTCAAGCTTTCCTTGCTTCGCTACAGCGAAACTCCTTACCTACTTCTTGATGAGGACATCACTTCCACAGACACAACCAAACCAATTGCACAAGAAGGACCCATGACACGAGCTCGAGCGCGTCAACTTAATTATCAGGTCAAGTCATTTCTCACTGTCTATAGTAGTTCTTCTTAGAATGGGGTACTACTAAATCTTTGTGGTGATTTTGTTATGATTAGGAACATAGGAAGAGCACCAGGACCATAAAGCAGGATCGGACCATCAATCAGGGCTGGATTGTTTCGGTCATAACTTTTCACTCCGGATGTTGTTGAAGGCAAATGATTACTCATAGGAAAGATCTCAAAGTCTACTTTCAGATGGGTCCAACCTCAGCTTCAAACTCCTTCAGACGTGATCAGAATCGTCGAAAAGGCGTTCAGACCTCCAGTCATGGGCTGAGGCCCATTGCATCCAATTTAGCCCATTAGGGGCCCTCTCTAAGTTAGGGTTTGAGTCCCCCCACGCCTCCAGGACGTCTCCCACTATATAAACCTGTGGCAGCCGTCTTTTGAGGGTGGGTTTTGTTCAGATGCAAGTTTAGCCTTAGCTACTTCCTTGTAAACGCGTGCGTCGACGAGACCACCCGATTTGCTTGATTTAGAACCCCAATTTCATGATTATATCTAGATCTGTGAGTTGTCTACCTGTTCATCTTGTTCTTGCTTGTTCTCGATTGCTCGCAGGTTTAGGGTTGTTCTGGGCACAGCAAGAACAACAACAAATCGGAGCCGGTGTACCTGTTGCTAAGGCGCAGCAACCCTGTTGGTTGTTGTAGTCGGACAGCCAACGTCGAATCCACCCCAAATCGAAGCTATCCTCCTCTCATCAAAAGATCGGGATCAGCCCGTGCCATACCATGTGGTAATCAGAGCAAGGTTTATCGGTGAGAGTATCTACCAATCTGTTAGATTTTATTGCCTATAGTCCAGAAATTGCCCACAAAAACAAAAAGAATAGGGTAGACCTGAAATTTCCAAAACAAATTTGTGCCTTGCTGTTCTGCGTGGTCAATACTTGTTGAGTTTTTGGTTACATCGATTGATTGAGTTGCTGGTTCCTAGGGTTTCATCCTTTAGAGTTGAGTTCTTTTCACGATTTTTTTTAATCACCACCAGATCCACCACCGCTGCCATCACCATTGCTTCCACCAAAATTTCCCCCACACCAGAACCACCATACTTTCTGCCACCATTATTTCCACCTCCGCTGCTAT